>FIZR01016892.1:0-56123 GCA_900060175.1 Ferrisia virgata
GGTTCCCCCCCCCCCCCCCCGTAGTATTTCTATTTTATCGCCCACAAACGATTTCTTACAATCACCCAAAAAAGGTATTTTTCTACTTATTTTGAAATAAATTTGTTAAAAATTGAGAAAACGATTTTACGAAAAAAATTCTTTCTTAAGAGACACATTTTATCTATTTTAAACTCTCAAAGGCAATTTTTGATTTTTTTTCTTTTTTTTTTTTAATCATTTGTACTGTATTTTTGTATGCTGGAATGTCAATTGAAAATCCAATGAAGGCAAAAGTGGAGAAAACAAATCTTAAATGGACGAAGGTAAGCGTACTCGGTCTATTTTACCAAAAATTTACTGAAAAAATATTTTCAATGATATGAAAAAATTATTGAAAACGCACGAAACAACCAGTCTTTAAGCACCACTGAAAAATGGTCTACGGGAGATAAAATTAAAATTTTGCGCTTAATCATCTAAAATTGATGTTCTAAATTCATTTCAGGAGGGCGTTTCTAAAAAAAATTCCTTTGTGGTTTTTTAAAAAATCGTAAAAAACCCAAAAATGGACTTTTTTTAGAAAAAAAACTCTCAAAAAAAGGGGAAATGACAAAAATTATAATTCCATTTTTTATTCAATTTTTTGAAAATTCTTGGAAAATTTCAAAATTTAAGTGAGTTTTGCAACCAAGAAAATTGAGTTGGGGACTGAAATTTTTACCACATCCTTTTGAAGCCATTTCATAACTATTGTGACCCCGCCGTTTGCAGATTTCCAAAAAAATGAAAATTCGGTCCACCTTATGAGACCAAATCACTCAAGTACCTATTATGTGTAAAATATTATACCTCAGAATAAACTTAGTACATATGTCTTATAAATATTTTGAAAACAGAGAGCTACGCGGGGCGGTGTTTAACGCTTTTGCCTGTTATGAAGTATTTAATCGTATTTCAATTTCAAAATACTGTTGTTATCTTACCCTGAACTTTTTGCCATTGCCAAATATATAGGTATTCTCTTAATTAAGGGTAGGTTTCACTCGGTGATCAGATTAATACAAGCTAAATTAAAATGAAATTTAAATTAATCTGTATTACTTCAAAAAAAAAATCTTTCACATTACGACGAATGTATTGTATAAAGCGTAAAATAGACAGGTGTACCTGCATTTATATTTAAATTATTTCAGTTAGTAGTACGAAAAGCGGCGGGTAAAATTTCAAGTGGTAATACGATACGTACTTGAAACAGAACACGCCAAGTGTTAAAAATAAAACGAATACCTAACTTATAGGTGTACTTATGATAAATCAAATTTAATCTCAGTCATCTAATTGAATTAATGATTTGATTTGTTACATGTAATAGATGCTATAATTTATACGAGGTATACATTTCATTAATCAGTTTTTGCTGTTTACTTTGAATTATTTATTATAATATGAAAAAAATGAAGGATTTCACGTATTCAAGTGAAACATTTGAAAAAACCATCTCAACATGGTTGCGCAATATTCCCTTGTCTCTATCGAGGTGATTACGTGTATCAAAAAACAAAAATTACTGTTTTATATTCTCATATTGGTAGTTAGGTCTACGTTGTAGGGTAACTGTGTATTTTAGAAATGCTAAAAAAAATTTCTTTACAAATACATGCGTGCATAGTCAAATGCTTTATAATATTTTATGAAATTCCTGGAGGTAAATTTTCTTTTCTACATTTTGATGTAACAATACTGAACGAAATACCAAAGTTATTATTTGTATAAATTACACATTACAGCCAAGTTCTAAGTACTTTTTTCCTATTCAAGTAATTTCTTCACTCTTGAAACTTTCTTTTTTATTTTAGTTGATTGACAATGGCATATTTTCAAATATTCACAACTGTACTGATAGGTATTGTTTTAGTCAATTTTTTTTCATCTTATTTACTTAAATCACCCCAAAAAAAAAAAAGTAACAACAATGCAACAAATTGTACTCTTCGAGTGATTGTTGTTTAGTATGTAAGTACATATATCAATCAGAAATCCGCCATACCAACATACTAATTATTATAAAGAGGTACCTATACCTACGTAAATAAAATCACATTCGTATCAATTCAATCGAGTTGCTTGATCAATAATAATGAAAAAAAGGGGGGAATTTTATCAATAAAAAATAGATAGGTAAGTACCTATTTACCTTTGATAATATTAACGTCTTAAAAAAAAAACCAACAGCTATTGCGGGTTAGTAAGTGCTGGGAAGAATTATAATTATTAATATAAGTAAAAGCTTACCGTTCAGTTTGAGATATTTCAGATTTCGCTGTCGTTTCGAGAGCGGTTTTGAATTTTGAATCGTTATGTGATGATATACTAGCTCGTTTTTCTGTAATACGAATGAATGCATAATAGAACAGGTAGGTAATACAATGAAATTTTAATCAACAAGTGAAAACATAAAAATGAATAATAAAAAAGTTAAAAGATAAGATAAGTTTTAACTTACTTAATGTTAATTTTAGAAACGGATTAAAATTTTATGATGTTAATGAACATGTAAGTACAAAAAATGGCGAAAGAATTTTATCAATTCGAGCATTTCGAGCTGCATTAATTAGAGATGCTCCCGTTATTCAAAATAGGAATACGAAACAGACAAGTTTGCTGAAAAGTAATTTTGAACAGATACGTCGGTAAGACAGATATGTCACCTATATGGGTATGGAATAAGTATCTTCAAAATTGGTAGGTGGGTAGATGAGATAAGTTGAGTACGTATGGGTAAATGAGTAGATACAGCTACACTTATACGTACTACGTAAACTCCTGCATGATAGTCTAAAAATAAACAATCACATTTCGATGATACAGATCATCCAATAATTAAGTAGTAACTTGAATTTAATCTATAGGTACACGGTTTCACAGATAATGCTTCGTTTGCGTACACCTGTTGAACTCAATATACTTGAAAGGGAGGTGCTTTCTAGGTAGATAAACAAATAGGTAAATTTTACTTTCGCAATTTGACGCACTTAATTTTAAAATAAGAAAAATTTAACTGGCCAAAAATGTTATAGCTGTGAAAAATTCCAATCTGTACATTTTTTATTTTCTCTTCTTCGTTTCTTAAAAGATGTTTAGTAATCGAGGTTTACAGATAGGTATCATGAACTATTCGCAGAAATGTTAAAATTTTTTCCAATAATACGAAAAACTTCAGGATTGATGCGATATGGACTTTTAAAAATGTTGTTATCTTACCAGATGGGCAATGTTGAAACGTTGGATTTACATAGCAATTGTTACTGTTATCGCCAACTGTTATATTTGACTTGGATGAAATAAGGCTATTATTTCTCTTTTGTTTTTCCATATCAGCTTGTATGGCTGCTTGTGAAATGCTAACTTTTCTTTTAACATCATCATTTGAAGCGTTGCTGGACGCGCTACTTTGTAAGAAATTACCATTGCAGCCCGTATCGTTGGAACGCATTTCCATTTCATTAGTCATGCCTGAAAATAATGTCGTTTGATTAGACATCAACATCGAATAAACAATAAAATATATATATTTTTTTTAATTTAATGTACGTAAGTATAAGAAGTGAGTATCCCCAAACAATCTGTTAACATATAGTTTGTAGGAAGGCTTAAAAGGTGAAAAATTGAAAAGGGGGTAAAATTAATTCATATTCTATAGACCTTGGAACTTTCGCAAGTGCTTTCATTTTGTTTTATGCATTATAAGTAGTACCTATTACCTACCTACGAAGTGTTGTGTTTTTATATCATAAGCGAGGGAAATGAAATTTAATGTATTTACTACAAATGCGGATTTAAATACATGTAATTTTAATTCCTTACACCGTGAAGATCGGCAATATTTTTAACATTCGCGTTATTGAGCGTAGGTAGCTAGCTGATGGCTTCTGGCTACACCTTGACTTACGTTAGATAGATGGAAATAATAGGCAAATAAAAATGCAGCTTTGAAATAATTGTGTGAAGAAGAATTATTTAAAAAAAAAAAACAAATTTTTATGCATGTTTTTTGGCGATTTAAAATTCAGAAATATAATCATCATTTCGAGTACATAAATGAAAATGGCAACAAAAAAAATGTAAAATTGAATAAATTTTTTTTTTAAATTATACCTAGACCTACCTATTTATTTAAAAAGCTTAATTTTCGTGAAATATATTGAAAAAGCATCGCGTTACGATGCTCCTTCTTAAGGGGCTGCTCTTGTGGTTGCGGAGTAGCCTAACTGGACAACAAGACGCAAAAATTAATTAAATTTTCTTCGAAAAATTAGGGTAATGGTACAATTCTAATTAATTATATTAATTCGTAGTGATAGATAACAGAATAGAAAATAATTTTCAGATTCGTACCGCGTTTCGATAACATTTTATTGCAACTTTTGTAAAATGGCTGAATTTCTTTGTTTACACCAGCAAAAAAACAATATTTCTCCTCGAAAAATTGGCCGATCTAGCTGAACTTCAAAACAAAGAAAGAGGATAAAATTTTAAAGAATACAGCCCATTTCTTTTTTCAATTTTGATTTCTAATATTTTATTTCATGCTAAACAAAAGCCCATCTCACTACTTATTGGACAAAGAATGGTCTTTATTTTGAAAGTCAAAAATAAATGTTAACAGTAAAAATTTCTAAAAAAGAGATGCACAGTGTTCTTAAAAATTTGCTCTTTTATCTCTGTTTCAAATTTCAGATCGATCGGTCAATTTTTCGAAGAGAAATATTGTTTTTTTACGAGTGCATGCAAAGAAATTCAGCCATTTCCAAAAGTTGCAATAAAATGTTATCGAAACGCGGTACGAATCTGAAAATTGTTTTCTATTCTTCTATTTATCACTACGAATTAATATAATTATTCAGAATTGTGCCTTTATCCTTATTTTTGGAAGAAGATGTAATTAATTTTTGCGCTTTGCTGTCCAATTGGGCTACTCCGTAACCATTCGAGCACCCCATTAACAAATAAAAATAGAAGAAATTGATTTTGCAGTGAACAATTAAAACCCGAAAAGGGCAGATCTACAAACACTTACCAAATCTACGTGTCAAATTCCAGCCGTTTTTGCTTTTAAAATTCAGGAATACAAAAATATTATTTTTGAATAGACAAATAATCAATTTCTTTCTTACTTCAATATTTTTTTTTTCAATTTTTTCAAACTTTTGAATAGGTGCTTTTGTTACTATTCTTAGGTTGAAATACATCATTTCTTATTGTTCTTTTCACGTATTTTCATACCTTTCATCCACTCTACAACCTTTCAGACATTCTAAAATTATGCAAAATTTCGAAATCGTATACTTATTCAAAGTTGTGTTTTGAAGAATTTGAATAAAGATGATTTGAAGTAAAATTTGGAATTATATTTGTCGGGTGATTATTTCAATGAAATAAATAAAAAAAAAAAGTAAAATACTTGCTCATTAAATCATAATAAGACATAGTTGAATACGTTTCCTATGTTTTGTATTGAATAGTGTTTTTTTGTTTTAGTTGCACGACCAAATGAGGGAAATACTTTGTCATTTTCTTAAGCTACGGAAACAAAAAATTACGTTTAAAGAATTTGTAATAATGCAGCTGTACTCGTTCATCTTGAAATCTCAAATTTCTTATATCTTCGACCGATGTTTATTTTTATTTTTTATTTTTATTTATTTTTCAAGTTACTAAGAAGGTATCCATTTTCGATACAGTATCAGTAATATTTTGAAATTAGAAGTGCAAGTAATTATATGCATTTAAGAACCTACATAAAAATGGACAAGGATTTCGCGATATGTCACTGACTATAATAAATAAATAGGTCAATTTCATTAATATATTCTGCGCAGATAAAGGTGTAATAATGTCGGTGACTTATGAATGAAAACAATCGAAACGAATAAACGGTTTGAAAGTTCATACTTACAGGTATTTACTCGTGATATTAATTAAAGGAAAGCAAAGCAAGCAGAAGGCGTACAATATATGGTATACTATACTACATGGCATGCAGCCACGGATATTATTTTTACGCGATACCTATTATCTACCACGCAGATACCTGAATTTTGAAAGCAACGCTACCAAGTATTCAAGTATTGCATTGGTGAATCAGAGGGAGGCCATCTTTCGCAGTATGGAATCGGAGCAAATGATAATTATCTGTCGTAATGATTTCCACGAACACTGTCACCAAGGTGAAGATAGAAGATACCCGTTCAATTAAATGAATAATAAATAATTTTTCAATATCAAGAATCAAGAAAGTAAAGGTAAATTATCTCGACTGCCTAGATAAGTTTCAAACTCGTTCCCAATTCGAGGGAGACGATAATTTGTGAATTAGTTGAAGAAATTACGGTAAAATTAATCGCTGAAACATTTATCGACTTATTGATGGCCTCATACAGATTAGAGATCTTCATCAGGCGAACAGTAAAAACAAACAAATCTATATTCTTCGCGCGTACCAAAGTTTACCGCGTGGAATTTGCATACAAATAAGTCGAAATGAAGACAGCTCGTGTTATATTACACGTTTACAAGATCCGCGAGTAGTTTGTAATTTTGATTTTATTTTTCGCGTCGTCGGCATAATTTATTTTCTATATAAGATTGCTCAAAAATTTCCATTGAAGCGAAAAATCAGCAATCAAATACCGATAATATATTTTAGTCAAACAAAAAGAATAGCAGAGCCTGTGTAAACTAATAAGTATCTATTCTTTTTTTTGTTTTTTTTTTTGTTTTCAATTTTAGATACCGAACTTTGGAGATTATGAATTGAAATGGCAATCAAACTAGAATAATTCACCATAAAAATAATATCTATTTAATGAAATATCATTTCTCCGAATTACGGGATTCATAAATTTGCAGGTAAATCTTCGAGATGATAGAAAAATTTCGTACGTATAAATTAGGTTAATAGGTCACGTATGATAATAAACGTTATCAAAATAAATGAATAAATTAGTGAATGAATAAAAAAAATACAAAAAAAAAATACAAGAGGAAAACAACGTTAATGTAATGTTCAGTAGCATTATCTAATGAAAATAATTTTTATGCACATTGTTTAATTTTTTCTTTTTTCAGATTATCCGCTACTTTTAATTTGAATTATCTACCAACCCCACATCTATGAAAAAAAATAGATGCGCACCCATTGAAAAAGTGAATTCTCTCATTTCGTGAAAAAAAATGTCAAGTACCTAATTTCTATTATTTACTCGCAATATTAACAGAATTTTCCAATTTGCCGTAAGCATGCAATAAATTGATTAGCATTTTATTTGCAAGTTTTTTCCCCATCATAAAATTAAATTTGATTTTTAAATAAATATTTTTTTCGAGACAAGAAGAAACCAATCATATACTTGAGACAATAATTTTGAAATTCTACGCGAAATGAGGTGATATGGGTGACATGAACCGATAAAAAATCAACATCTGTTTCACTGCTGGATTCATGTTATGTTCGTTGATAGTAACGCAGGTTTTCTCTTTTTAGCAAACAAAAAATTTACTCATTCCATTAGAAGATAAAATAAGTAGATCAGAACATTCAAATCACTATACAAATCTTTAGTGCATATTTCTTAAATTACCTATATTATCAGTATAATTTTCGAGGAAAAGCACAAATTTTGAAAAATAAACAAGTAAATAAATAAATGATATAGTTTCAATGAAACTATTATGTTTACATTTTTTTTTCATGTCAAAAAATAATTTTTACGAAGAAAAGATTCTTGAAAATTAAAAAAAAATACCCGCAAAAAAAGGAAAAAATTAATGAAAATATAAAATTTTCATTAATTTTTAATCAGTCGTAAAATATATACCTACAAGTGATAAATTAATTTAAGAAGACTGACTCTTATATTATCTAGTCATAAAACTTATCGTATTGTGCTAGTACTTACAGTCTGAGTTGTTTTTATGTAAAAAATTGCGTCAAGTTTAAAGTACTCAAAATTAATCTCATTCAAGATTTATGGTTATCCTTATCCACGTATTTTGAACTCGTGTTGCTAACCAACAAATATAAATAAATTATCGTAGTGGGTTACATATTTAAAATACAAAAAACGAACGAAAAGAGTGATACTGATTAGCTTTAAGTATGAGGTAGGTACTAGAAAGGTAGTGTAGTTACATATTAAGTATGTAGCCCTAAATTAAAAATTTAACGATAGGCCTTTAAGTGCATAGGTAAATTGATAACATCTATTTTACGTGGGCGTGAGTAAAGTACCTTATAATAGGAATGTAGAATACCACAAATCACGTAGAATACGTAGAATAGCTATAAATTGTAATAAGTAATTCGCAGTAACGTAATTATTACAACTAAAAAAGGCTGAGAAGAGAATGAGATGCTAAAAATTGGAAAATAAAACACGAAATTTTGATTGGAATAATTAAAAGATGTACTATTTTTTCACGTAAAGGGAATAAGTAACATAGTCAGTTATCTTTTCATTTAATTATTATTTTGTATAATTTTTTTATTTTCTTTTAAATTTTAAATGTAATAATTAATTATTAAAAGTAATACTTTAATCTTTTTTTACGAATTTTCAATTCAAATAACAAGCAGAAGAATATCGTTTACCAGTAAATTCTCGTTGAACTAAAATTCAGAGTGAAGTTTTAGCTTATTTAAAACATTTTGACGTAATTTTACGCGTTTCTAACGTCATTCTACGTGCATTCTACGTATATTACATTTATTCTACATGCTCTACCTCTATTGTACATATTCTACTAATTTTACGTGTATTTTACGCGATGCACGCAGTCTACGTGTTAAATCTCAACCCGGCCATATAAACACTGAAATGTAAAACTTGCAGTGATCACCATCACTATACCTGATTATTTACTGGCGAAAATGTGAGAATTATTCTAAAGTAAATACCTGTAGTATCTCAAAATCATTTTATAATTTTTAGACAGCGCATCATTGTTTGAGAGAAAAATTATCGCGACGAAACAAACAGGTAACATTACTTTATTATCGAGCTAAAATGACGTACTGATTAACATGAAAAATGAATAAATCGTGTTCATTACCTACGTATACTTTTATTGGTGGTAATAGTTAATATACCTATATATGATATCCTTATAGCATTTTTACAAATGCAGCCACATACCTATTTTACGAGTTTTTTTTTTTCAATTAATTTTCGCAAAACTGATTTAGAACCTAAGAATTACCTAATGAATAGGTAGGGCAATTCTTCAAATTTCTTATAGTAATAAATTGAAATGTATGCGAAGTTTGACATGTGTAAGTATCTATTCCCACTTTACACAGATTTTTAATGATTTATTTGGACTCGATTAATCTTAATTTAAGCAAACGCATTACATTAGGTAAATTAAAAAAACTTTTACAAATGCTTTTATTGAGAAATTATTTTTACTATTTTGAAATAGGATTATGAAAAGATCATTTCTAATGAAGAAGAATAAAATGAGTAAATGAAATAGTATACTACATTACATGCAAGGGCTGTAAATGAACGTTACTCTTTCCAATGTAAAATATTTCATATAATCTTGGTAAAAGTTGTTTTAGTTTTTTTTATTTCTTTAAATTTATTAATCAACGAATAATTAGTGTCTTAATTCGAAATAACATAAAGTTCAAAAATCCGTAAATCTTATAAGCTGCAATAAAATGCAGCGCGCGCATTCACTTACAAGCTCTAGAGGTGATAAGGGATTGTTTACCATCTCGAGGGGTGGTAAAGACTGCTACATTGTAATTGTACACTTACGTATAAACTTTCGTTCCAAGTATAATATAAAAAATATTAATAATTTGGATGAGTAAAATATATTTTTTCTAGATGAAATCTAACAAAATTGTTGTAAAATATACGTAAGTAATTGAAATAAGTCTTATAAAAATTCATTTTTTGATCCACTTAAAAATTCAATTCAAAGGGCACAGTTTTTGAAAAAAAAATCTCAAAAATTTAAAACTTTCTCGGTTAATAAGGTAAGATGAAAGATAATTACGCCACATAGGCGCAAATGTTGGCATAAAAACATTTCAAATTTTCCTTATTTTTATTAATTAATTTTTTTTTTGTAAGAAATACCTATGAAAAAAATGATAACGAAAAGAAAAAACTACCATGCAACCATGAATAAAAGAACTAATTTATCGACAAGTAAAACGAAACAACCATGCGCACGTACATAAACTTCACACTTCATAGATACGAATCAGTTGATTAAGATTAAACACCGTAATAAAAAAATAAAAAAATAAAATAGAAAAGAGGCTTTAATTAAAACATACTCTATAAATTTGACCGAAGTGTAACCATACTTAATTTCCATGGATCAACGACGTAACAGATTTTTTTGTTTTGCTCCATCCTTTACATATATGTACAGTACTCACATAAATTAAACTTTCATCAACTATTTTGTACTTAATACAACGTTAATGTCTTTTATATATCAATTAAGAGCAGTTCCTGAGTTTCGTGATTAAACTTGAAAAGTTATTATGCGAACATCAATTTGAGTTGTATTTGATATAATAGTGAGTTATATAATGTTTTCATATCATATTTCACGTAGGTATAAAAAAGAAATCTACTCGTAATAAATGAAAAATACGAAATTGAAAAGAATTACAGATTTTTCTCATATTAGGCTGACTATACGTACCCACCTTGTGTGTTTCTGAGTGTTTTTAATGTACACTACACACGGTGTACAAATTAAACTTACATTTTTTAAAAATAAAAAATTTATAAATTAGGTAAACGTACTTGTTCGAGAAAATGATTACTTCACGCGCGATGAATTTGATCATACGCCACCGAAGCGACTCTTGCATAAACGCGATACGATAAAGAAAATGCTGAAGACCATCCTAGTCAAAAAGAACACTGTCCTACACCAACTTTATGACAACAGCAACTTCAAGTATAAGTTGTCCGTATAGATAGATATACGTTGACGTTAGGTTGGGTAGGTAGTTAGGTACGATGGTCTGCGCTCCGTTAAACCATCATATTGGCCGGCTACTCTCATCCCGCACCAGTTCCAATTATCATAGCGTAGCTTTACAAGCTGCATATAAATGGGTAAATGCCATAAAATATGAATATTTACTATTCATCAATGAACTTGCTCTACCAATTTGCTTCAATGTGATAATTACAATCTTTGGGTAATAACTTCGCATGTAAGTAGATATACGTAGAATTATGTACATAATTTATGTCCGAGCAAATAAATACTTTTAAAAATAGGCTTGGTGTAATATTCTTTTTTCAGGAAGGTAGGTCATCTAGGTACTACATATATTTTTAATCAATTGGAATTTTTTCCCAATTTTATTTTAATGTGGAGTAGTTAGCAGGTGTCTACATTTTAAATTTAACGAAAGGTAATTTGCCGGGAGTCAGTTAACTACGCCATCGGTGGCGATGAAAATTTTTTGGTGAAAATATACATTTGTTGTACTATCCTATGTATACTCTGCCTTTTCCTTGTGTTGCTGACTCCCTCCCACCCTCGGCGCTGAATTATGTGTCTCGAGAAAAATTTCGAATCTATTAAAGACTTTTTGTAAGATGTCATTTTTCCGTCGTCCATTCAAACCCATACTTACACTCAATATTTATTTCCAGATTCCGTAATACAAGCCCATCGTTTTGGTATAAAAATTATTTTTTTTTTAAATAAAAAAAAATGTATTAAATTTGAAATTTTGCACTCAGACTTTCGTTTAATGAAGCGAATACAGAAAAATTATTAATTTGCGCCTGGGTTCAAAAATGCCAAAGTTTCACTCAGAACTGAATGATACCAATGCTATTTTCGATCAAACTTATGGTAATTTCAGAGATCGACTCTTTATTCTCTGAACAAAAATATCAACTATTGGCGAATTATCAATACTGGCAAATTAGATTAGCTTAAAGTGATTTTTCATTACCCATGAAGAAATTGGCTTACCAGAAATACATGGTCAATGACATATTTATTCCCCATTATCAGTTTTTCTTGATGTTGATTTTGATAATGGTTTATTTGATTTTTTCATTTTTTACAAATACTGATGTGTGTAAATATATTGAAGATTTTTTTTTGAAAATACCGTCTGTGATAATATGTACAGAAGAATTTAGTGTGTAAAAAGGTATGATAACCATTTCAGAAGGACATTCATTTTCTTTATAGATTATTAGAAAATCATACGCATCATTCAAGAAGATAATATAGGCATATAATTTTGAATTAAAATATGTAGTTTTTACCTATCAGCAACCTTTTTACACACGGTCCTACTTTCATGAACATTTTTCAAAAACTATATTTCTTTCGAAAAAAAAAACAAATTTTGAATTTTATTCCTAGTAAATGAATTTTACGAGTGAAAAACAAATGTTTTTTCAACATTTAAATTTTCACCTATTTTTTTTTTTAAATTATAAATTTGTTTGAGCGCTTGCAAAACTTTGGATTTTTTAATTTTTTTCTTTCGGATTTTCTAAAGTTTTTTCGCAAGGCACCTTTTCACTACTAGCTATAGACGCAACATTGTTTTCTGCATAAGGATAAATATTCAATGAACTTAAATTGAGATTTTTGAGAGGATTTTGAAGTGAATAATTAATTAAATAGACAAATGGCTGAAAACAATGATTATTAAATTTCTTACAATTCGGAAATTTTGTCATGAATTCTTTTTCACGAATTTACAACTTTGCGTTGCTCATTCTCATTTGTGTGGAGTAACTTTTTCATTTTCAGAAAATCTGGAAAAAAAAATAAAAAAAAAGATTGAAAATCCATAGTCTTGCAAGTACTTGAAAAAATTGCACGTCTCTACTTAGAATTTGAAAAATAGTAAAAACCGAGTTACGTTGTTTAATGCCCAGATGAGTTGTGCTCATTTATCCTTCTAGCCAGAGCGAAATTTAGTATTGTACGAGTATAAGGCAGCAGAAGCTAATAAAATTTTAAACCATCGTAAATATTAGTTTAAGTTGAAACCAGATTCGCGTACTTTGTGACATGTTTATCATATCATAACTCATGGTGTTTTCTTTAAGTATTTTTATTTGCCTTGCCTCCAACTTGGTACACAATGTTGCTATTTTCAATAAAAATTAAATGTACAAAAATATTCAGTTTGAAGGTAAAGAATATTATTATAAACGGCTAATTCGTAAGTCCTTCTTCTGTTCATTTGTGCATATGAGGGGAAGAGAAATGAAGGACTTTGAGTTTGAGAGGGAAAAATCTCAAAACGATGACAAAGAACGTGGCTCAGACAGTGGCGTAGCCAAAGGGAAGGTTTCCATGGTCTAACCCCCCATCCCGTCTCAAAGCTGAAAACCTTGGAAGATTTTTACATTTATGCTAATTTTTTTAAGCCTAAAAAATGCTCTTTTTGATTGTTACAAAACCCATGTTTTCAAAATTTCGTCCTCACTTCACCCTGTTATCACATCTCACTGACGAGGTAACATATGAAAATATATTCCTGGGCTGGGCGTGCGGGAGGTACTTTTGTGAAGAAGACTACTTGCACATCACATCGTCATAATACTAGGTACCACCAATTAAAACACATCGAATTGTGAGTAATGAAAATTAAACAATTTTTATGGGAGGCAAGAAAATAAATTTGCCCTGTTTTTTTACATCTCCACGAATTTGACTTGGGATAACCATCTCCTCAGAACTTTGTTCGCTCATGATTTATAATATTATTGTATGCTTTTGTTTTTTGTATGTGAAAAATTGTTTAAAATCTATAATTATAAAGCATGAACGAACAATGGTTCAAATGAGCAAAACTCATTTTTTTACGCATTATTCCAATTTACAAAGAAAATCATTTAAAGCTATATTTGCTCATATTCTAGTACTTCTGATAGTTTTGATGAGTGGGTTTCAAAAACTCAATAAAAATGAAAACCAAAAGCCAAAACGAAACGTTACTTTATAACAATTTTAAAAACTAAATTAGTAAAATGGTTATAAACAAAAACAAACCAAATTTTTTTTGTTTTTTATTTTTTTAAAAGTAAAAATACAAATACGAAGTTATCAAATATAATGATAAAAATTCGAAAAATTCATCAAAAGTACTAGAAAATGAGCAAAATATAGTTTTAAATGATTTTCTTTGTAAATTGAAATAATGAATAAAAAAAATGAATGTTGCTCATTTGGATCCATGTTCGTTCATGCTTTATAATTGTATACTTACAAAAAAGTTTAAAAACAATAAACAAAATCATATAATATTACAAAGCATGGGCGAACAGGGTCCAAAGAGATGGTTATCCGGCAAATTTATTTTCTTTCCTTTCATCAAAATTTCAAAATTTCATTCTTCACCATTCTGTGTGTTTTAACTGGTGATACGCCCTGACATCTAGTATTATGATGGTGTGACGTGAAGGTGGCCTTCTTCACAAAAATATCCCCCCCACGCATCTCAAATCCGGGATATCATTTTATCATGTTGCCAGTGACAATTAATATTCAATTTTTTAAGAATAACTGAGTAACTCGCGTGTAAGAACTTTTCAAGTTTTAATTTGGTTTTGATCAGGGTTGTTTACCGATACTGATATCGGTATTGGTATCGGTATCGGTTCGCATTTTCTATGAAAAATGGTATTGGAATTGGCTTTGGTAACGAATATCAAAACAATAAGGTATTGGTATAATAATAGTATTAATCACTGAATAGTTAGTGCTTGGTATTGGTATTGGTATCGGTTTAGGTTTTGTGAGCATTGCAATATTGGTATTGGTACTGGTTTCAGTCTCGCAAATATTTTGGTATTGGTATCGGTATCGGTATCGATATTGGTACATATAGTAAAAGATGTCCAAAAATTATTTTAAAAAATGAAGATTTTAACTGAAGCGTATTGGAACACTTTTCTATAACGCCCTCGCTAATCGCTCGGAGGTACAAACAAACGTTTATCTCCCCCTTTGAAGAAAAAATATCGTATTTATCGCAGGAATAAAATGATTTTCGACGAGTTTAAGTTCTTTTCTTCGTTTTGTTCGTGAAATAAACCTCAAAGCTCGTCAAAAATCACTTAATATATATCCTTTGGTGAATAATGTACTATTATTCTGCAGTATAATCCTTGGTAAAATGTTCAGGAATCAGTATATTTTTAGTTTTTACTGGTAATATTGGTATTGGAATGTTTTTTGATATTTAGTGGTATTGGTTTGGTCAAGAGAGTTTTATTCTGGTTGTGGTATTAGTATTGGTACTATATTTTTCAAATGGTCAATTTTGGTATACCGGTATTTTTACAACTTTTCCCGAAAAGCCATCCTGGTATCGGTATCAGTAAACAACCCTGGTTTTAATGATCAACAAAAAACAATATTCTCTTCCGAAATAAAATAAAAAACGAAATTAGAATTTGTGTTTTTAATGTTTTCTGTTTCCCTCAATGAGATGATTGAAACAAAAGAAAATGCAGGAGTACCAAAGTACCAATATGAAATCCTGAAAACGGAAAGAGCCCTTAAAATTAAGATAGTCTTAAAATTTTCCTTGATCAATTATAATGACTATTAACATAATAAATTTTGTAATAAATGTCAGTTATAAAATGGGAAACAAATCCATTTAAATTAGGCTCAAAATATTCAGCCAATCAAAAAAATGATTATGAGTGATGTTTCAATTTCTTCCAATTTCTTCAGCGTGTCGCAAAAATATCATTTTTAAAAAAAAGTCCTGCTCTTTAAAAAAAAGGCTGTATGCATATAAATATATTCCTATCAGCGGAATCCGAGATCTTGAAATCCGACCCCTGGATCTCAAATTGTCTTCAACTATTTTTCTCAACTTGGAGCAATGTTAATCAAAAACCGTCTCAGTTGTTTTTTAGGATTTTTCTCCTCTACCTATACATATCGAATTACTTGTTTTATCTCCCATACAGAGGGCGTTATTTGCCTTTTTTTTTAAATAGGCATAGCTGCGGAATCCGAGATCTAAAAATGTTTGTTCTCACATCACCGCTTCCCCCTGTATGTAATTTTCAAAACTTTCTGAATAACTATCCAACTTTATAATATAGTCATTTTATTTCGTTTCCTATTGTACTCCATGTTTTTAGACTTATTTTTCAATTACTTAACAATTTTTAAGTTTTGTGAATATTTGGAAAAAATCTGAAATTGCCGGATCTCGCATTGCCCCAAAAGGACTATATATATCCACAACACAAAAAAACTTTGTTGTTATTCTTCAGGTCAGGAAAGCATATCGCATAGGTACCAAAATTACAGCAATTGACCAAACGCAATATGCGCAGAACGATACAATGAATTGCATATTGTTCACTTAAACTAAGCGGGGGAACACGTGGCATTGCTAAAATAATCTGTTTATTCATTTTTTTAGTTTTGTATTGTGTCGTGTTTATTATTAAGTTCGTTTCAGTGCTCTGAAAAAATAAACTGCCAATGTTCTTAGCTTATTTTAGACTATTAAGTGCCTCCACACTAATGAGAAAAGTGAGAAAGTGTAGCCGATTATTAACCGGATTTTTAAATAAAGTAAAATTGCGCCAATTCATCAGTGGAAAACTACCTCTAGTTTTTGTCGAAAATAAGCTAAAAACATTTGCAGCTACTTTTTTCACAGCGCTTACATTTTGGTAATTTGATTTTAGTAAATTTATTATTTGAATGAAATAAAATAAACAACAAAATAAGAAAACAACCACGAATGATTTTCCCTTTGCTCGGGCGAATCAATTATGCATTCCGAATAAACGACCATTCATCGAAGTCACCGTTTCATCCGATGGTTTCATCTCTAAAAAAAAAATTATCCATTGGCATGTGTAACATTTCCAATTTACGTAGCTATTCATTTTTTAAAACAATTAACGGTCCTTGAACACCCCTAATTATCAGATTCAGATGTTCATATTTTGTTTAGATTTGAACGAATCTTGACGCGATCTGTTGTTATTCATCCAGATTAATAACGTTGAAAACACGTTCAACTTATCCATGTATAAATATAGGGAATAAATATGTAAGTACTGAGGTAGGTAAAAGCCAGTTTTAATGAATACGTGTTAATAGATTCAATATGTTAACAGAAAACGTATAGAATGAATTATTTGTGTTAGCAAATTACACACGAACTTTTTCTGTAAAAGAAACACTTAGAACAGTAATTCAAAACGATTATTATACATATGTACCTATACCTACCTGTTTATTCAGTCGTAAAAAGATAGTGTGAATGGTAAACATGAACATTTTTATAAAAATATAATTCTACCCATAATTGTACTCTGAACTGAAAATAGGTAGCATCAACCTTGTTCAAATTCATTATTTTGTTTTAATTTTTTTTTTTTTTTTTTTTTTTTTTTTTTTTTTTTTTTTTTTTTTTTTTAGATATTTTACGCGTTGCAATGGAAGACAAAAAAAACTCTTTTTTGCAATCGGTTTTTGAATAGCTAGTGTGTACAAATGACGCTGCTTTATGCGTAGTTTTTTTTTATTCCTTTAAACCATACTTTAAACCTTGAGACCAAGTCAATTGATAAAATTAATTTAATGACTTATGTATACATATTTAGGTATCGTAGTTTTCGTTGTATTGATTCATGTTTTAGCTGCAGGGGAATGTAAGTAAAAATGTGCTGATTCTGAAAGTTATGAATTTCAAAACATTGGGTAATAATAAGAGTCCGAGGGTTAACATCCGAGACAACCGACCATTCATATGAAAATTATAAAGATGGATTTTTTTTTTTCCATTTTATGCGTATAATAATCTTTCACGGGTACTTTAATGATGACAATTCCTATAAGAAGGAAAAACAAGAAGTTTAGAACTAATGTGCAGAAAATGAAAAATTCATGGTGGTTTGATCGTGGTGTTTGAACTATTTGGCCCTAATTCATGTATTTCACTTGACACGTTGGCGTTACAATTTTCGGCTGTATTAAAACATAAAGATCAGTTTCAAATAAGTAACTTAAAAAATGATCTAGGGAAAAAATGTACCTTCTATAGTTTTAAAATTTTAATTACATCAATTATTATAAAACGAACCACTTTATAAACAGGTAAATACAATGATGTTTATGATTACTGAAATTTGCTGAAATAAAAACCCAATGAATAAAAACAAGTTACATGACAAAAAATAACATAGGAACAAAGTAACCTTCAATAATAAGCAAGAGATAAATAAATAAATACATACATAGAAAAAAATATAGTAAGTAATCAAATAATTATAAACAGATACAAACGTATTGTTGTTTCATTTCTAACATTTTGATATTCCTAATTATCTCGATTTGTAATTAAAATTTCGTAATTGTTTAAAAATCAATTTCTAATTCGTATACAACTTGAATCACCGACTCATTTTTTTCATGTTTCATTTCATCACATGGTTTTGATTTTGATTTTGATTTGGGTGAGTCGATTTTTTTCACATTAGCGCATGAAAGTTTACCACGTCTCGTTTGAATAGAAGATTTAAAATTCACATTGTTATACTTCTTGGTAGAGTTTTTATTGGCATGATTTTTTACCTTATATTTACGATTCTTCAACGAATATGGCATAAATGGTAATTTAACTTTACGAGATCGTCTGGCTTCGGCTTTTTTTTGTAAATCATTCCATATGAAATTAAACTTCTCACGCTTGATCAGCGAAAAATTGTCTTCTAAAAAGGAACTGCCATCCGATTGATCGGAACTTTCGGGAAGACAAGCCACTTCTTTTGATACATCTTGATGACATTTCAATATTTCTGATCTTTCAAATCCTTTGATCGCGTTTTGTAATTTAACGGATTTCAAATACGCTTCGAGAAAAATCTGATTTAAATTATAGTCTAGATTTTCTAATACGTGATTTTTGCACCATGTTTCGACGATTTCGTGAAAATTATGCTTGAAAGATTCGAACACAGAAAGACATAACGGGTGTAATTCATTGCAGCATGGTTTAGGTAACGAAAATATTACAACGTTGTGTATGGCAGCATAATCGAAAATTTCAGTGCTCTTATACCAACAATGGTTTTGCAAGATTAATAATACCTTCTTGTTCTCAGACGGTCGAATGGTTTCGATAAAAAATTTTAACCATTTTAGAAATATGTCGGCAGTATTACATCCATAACTAGATTTAAAACATGCCGAACCGCATAATAATTTCGCATCATTTTTTTCTGGTAAAATTACAGCAGGTGGAATGAGATTTCCAACGGCGGAGCAACAAAACACCGTCGTGATGAATGTATCATTCTGTTTGTAATTCGATGATAAACTTTGCCTGGCGTGCTCAGCGGAAACAATATGTGGTGTTTTATTTTCTGTTTGCCTGATGCATAATTCACCCGCAGCGTACACGTGACTAAGAGGAAATTTGTACTTCTTCAAAACGGACCTTAATTTAGTAAAAAAGTGTTCAATCAGCAGTTTATCCGATTTTTCCGATTCGGTGTCTTCTGTTAATTTCCATATTAATTCCGGATGCCTTTTGATAAAGTTTGAATACCAATGATCTCCTGCATTTTTATTTTTGAACGGATGTTCTATTCGTTTGCTTTCGGCAAATTTATAAGCTAAATGACAAATATCTTCTTGGCTTAAACCGAAAAATATTTCGTTCATTTTTTTAATATAATTTACCAATTCTTCTTCCTGATTATTATTAAATATCGTTTTATAGTATTCAAAAAACTCTTCATTTGATGCCTTTGGAATATCTTCGGCGTGAATTTCTAAATTACTGCATAAAGACGCATCACGAGAATCTTTTTTGGTTGCAGTGGCGATGCTTTCTTCGGCCCAAGAAGTATCGGGTTTTCTCATCTGTGTATAGACCATCTGAAATAATATAAGTACAAAAGCATGCGTAAGAACGTTATGTTTTCAAAATTTATTTTTAACACTCGAATACGAATGATACATTTTTGAAATAGGTACAAATCAGATATTGCTATTTTGTTTTAAAAAATCGCTCAAAACTAATTTCAAGTTACTTCAATATTGAAATTGGCTAATCAATATTAATGACTGAAATTAATTTGCCAAGTATGCTAGTATTAACAGAAAATTTGTAACTGATTAAAATAAAATAATATTATTACAGTGAGAAACTTTAACATAAAATATTATCGTGAGAAAATTTAATAACGTCACGTATTTAAAAATAAATAATACGAAGTATGTTTCGTGATATTACTTACTAGACAAAAAAAATTAATAATGTGTTTTATTTAATCTTTAAAAAATGAGTGAATTTCAAAATTCATTCTGGACAAAATAGAAAACTTGTTGAATTACATAATACTACAAAACGGATGAGAATTTTGATTAAAATAACAATTTCTTGAACAAAAAATTGTGAAAACTCACCTTGATTCCTTTCAATAATTAATCAAGATAACTCCGATCCCCGATGTTTAGGAAACTAACGAATGATAAGAAAATATTACTTATTATTAGGAGTGTTTTTTCATTGTAACTTCAATTAATAGTAAAAGATGAATGGATCAATTTCAATTTCACGCAATTCAAACGAATATTAAAAATCCGTATGCACTTTAAACTCACTTTACTTTTAATTATACTCTGAAAAAAACGAGCATAAAAAAATATGAAATAGAAAAACAAAAAGTTATAAAATTACCCGTTCTCGACATTCGTTCGTTTTCGTTATTCCTTTTTCCATAAAAACACCTCAATTTTCACAATGCTTCTTTATGTACACGGTTGCCAAATCCACGCATATCTTTCTTGCGTCGAAATGTGAATTTGGCAACATTTAATTTCGTTGAAATGCAGTAGAACGATGTGAATTTAGAGAAATCTTTATCAATTGTAAACAAAAAATTTTGTTCAAACAGATACTTGTTCGAAAAAGAAAAAGCGGCTAAACTCAATTCTTGATTGGAATTTTATTTTGAATAAGTTACAATTAAATTGTTTTAATTTGATATTATTCTTCATTGTTTCCCTTTGCCAGCTGCAGTGTCCACATTAAATCATAACGTTTATGTCATTGTTTGGAAAATGAATCCTGCTAATAAGGTAAGTGTAACCTAAAATAAACTTATTGTGTTTTGAAGCTGTGCATTATATTTCAGTGTTTTGAATCTAAAATAATTTCTAAAAATCCATGTATACAGGTTGGAGAAATTTTTTCTGCTGCTGGCATCGCATTCAGTAAATTAGGAGAGCTTACATTGCAGCTGCATCCAACTGCAGATACTCCTTCTGGGTAAGCGCATTACTTATTTCGCATATCGAATAATTTACTTCAACTGTGCTCGTGAATTCTGATCGTTATTTCAAGAGAATAAAATTTGTTGAAATTCTAATTGATTTAGAGTTTTCTCATAATTGCAGAGGAAAATGTACTTCCACCGAGATCGAATTACTTCAACAAGCTGTTCGACGGTTCAGCGATGATTTGAATAAAATAAGCGAAGATTTACAAAGAAGAGGCCTGTAAGTTGAACCATTTTTACTATCGTACTCGTACATTCTATAGATATAATTTTAAATTTACTTTTCATTTCAGTATTCAAAATATGAACGTGTTGAAGAAGAAAGCTGAAGAAGACAGCAATTTATTAACATCTCAAAATCAAAAATTGACCGCTGCGGATTCGGCTAATGAGCAGTCCGTAATCTCTAGTGGATCCGATGATACTCTATCAAATAAGTTACAAACGACCGTAAGCGAAGAATACAATGCCGTAAATCTTCCCGAAAATGACCTAATGATGTAGGTCCGTAGCGGAGTTTGTTTTATGTGTATGAAATGTTTTGTGCTATGTGATCGTTATGTATTACGTTTGTAGAAATAATGTACAATTTGTTACTGTATAAATTTATGTATTTTTTTTTTTTTTTTTTTCAAAATAAAATGTATATCGTACTGTAATTACATGAACTATCATTTTGATAAAACAACACTTAAGCAAAGAAACTTCTCAATAAAAACATACTAATAATAATAATAATAATAATAATAATAAACCAAGAATACACACAGCAATGGAACAGGAAGAAAAATTACATATTTCATAAGATGAAAAATATAACATTAACTTGTTTTCGTCAACACCGGTACTAACAAGACAGATTTTGCGAAAACATTATGCGCATTACCATCAAACATCCAATTGTACTTTAACGATATAATTACAACAATAGGCCTATACAGCACATACTATACAGTATACACGAATTCGTTGTGTCAACATAAGAATAGGTACAAAATAATTAGGAATGAATGAAGTGTTTCGAAAAATTCACTACATTATTTACTGGAAGTGGAGCTTTGTCCAGGAACTGAGTATTGCGGTCTATAGTTGGCGAAATTTGTATTACCCAATGCTCCTGCTAACTGCCCATTATTTTCAATACCATTAGGAAATTGGTTTCCAATTCCAACTGTAAAATTGAATTGTGTAATTTAGTTTTCAATTTATGCATAAATTTTGAATAGTTTTAAAACCGCATTTACTTGTTTGCGTGCCACCAGAAGGTATAGTAGCTGACGATGTAGTAGCTGCCAATCTGGATAAAATAGAACGCTCAGACATCTGTAACCTTTGAGCAACCGGAGGTATACGTGCTAATGTAGCTGGTAATCGACTTACATCCGATTTCATATCCGACAATAACTCTTCGAGCTGATTGAGAACCTGAGAAAAATCAATAAATTGCAAAATGATTTTCAAAAAAAAAATGGCGACGTTGATTCGGTACGTTGCTACAAAAAAATACGTATGAAACACTCAAGTACATACTTTATGTAAAACAGCATTTGCTGGTTTGTTTCCAGCCAAACTTTCTTTCGAAAGATGCTGGTGAGACTCGGCCAAACATTCAACCTCGGCAAACCGTGCATTCAACGACATAGCTGGATGGTTCGGATCTTGGGTTAAATTTAGGTAGGCAGCTCTGCGTAACTGCTCTTCTATCACTAGGGCTTGTTCCAAAAGCTGAAAAATATTCATAATAAGTAAGTCATTTACGAAGAAGTCACACCGAAATTACCATTACTATGTCGGTACCTTGAATCGACGGGCTAAAAACTTATTTTTTATCTCCAAAAAGTTTCCTTTGCCGATGTCCATTTTGAATGGTTCGTTAATTATATTGAATCTTAAATCGTTTTGGATATCTTGCCATCGACCGTAACCGTGTGCCACAATTCCAGCCAAAAGCCAAAAATCGTGACTAGAACAGAAAAATTTTCCAATAAAAATAATAATAATACACGCACACAAGGAGCCAATAGAACTGGAATATTAAACATACCGTCTATGCCAAATTTCGTATTCCCGTCCAGGAACAGCCGCTTTTTCTTCATTAATCCATAAAGTATGCAATTCTGTGAACCCTCCATCTGCGATATTGAACATGAATTTTCGAGTAGTTTTTTCGTCTTCCGAACCAATACCAGCAGCTATTTTTGCTTTTTCAAGCGATTTCTTCATAGCTTCATCGGCTTCTTTCTTAGCTTTAGCTATTTCTTCCTCCTTCAACAAAAAATTATTGTCATAAAATAAGGAAATACAGATTCAATGCGCAAGTTTTTCACGCTTACTTCTTTAGTAGGCACGTGTTTTTTTTCATCTTTGGCAGGTTCTCTATCTTCTTCGGTTTGTTTAACAGTAGATGCCGAAGAAGTTTCGTTCTGAAAATAGATCAGATTTCAATGAAGATTCTGCTCAACATTTTATACTTCGGTACAGTAACTGATTAAATATAAACCTCATCTACTTTAGAAGTAGAATCCTTTTCTTCGTTTTCGTTCTCTTTACTCTTTTCTTTTTGCGTTTCTTTCTCTGCATCTACTTTTTCAGCATCGGTGGTCCCTGCTTCAGTATCCTGATCAAAAGGTCAAACGATTATATAATTTACAAATTGAAAATTATCTTTATTGCGAGTGTATTTCATTCAAAACTTACCTCTGTGTTGGTCTTTTCATCACCATCTTTGGATTTTTCTTCAGTTTCGTTATTTGTGACTGTGACTTCAACGTTCTCCGTAGTTTTATCCTGGATTAAATAAAAGTTTAAAAAAAAATATTAAGCCTACTACTCGTAAACGGATATTGAAAAGTAACAATGCGCCAACACGTTGTGCATCTTACTTCTTCACTTTTAGCAGAAGATTCATTCGTTTCTTTGCTTCCTTGTGAGGTTTCTTGGGTTGTGCTGTTACCGTTCGTGGTAATGGACGGTTTCTTATTATCGACACCGGGTTCTGTTTTTACAGGAGTTTCACTTTTAATGGGATCTACAGGTTTCCTAATCAATTCTGGCACGCTGTAGTAACCATTTATGTGCTCAAATTCTTGAACCTAGCAATATAATTTGCAACAATTTTATTTCAAAAAATACGTTCAAAATTATGAACAAACTTGCATACTAAAAATTTAGTCATCACCAAAACGTACTTTTTTTCTTATCAACGACATAACACCGATTCTAGTTAAAACATGTTGTCGACTAAGTCCTTCTCGAGGGACACCATCTGCAAATGTGTCAGCATTATCAGCACCGGGTTCACAGAGATGTCGCATAAATAGAGAAACGTATGCTTTGAAATTCTTCTCTGATTTACCACGCAGATCACGAACGAGCCTTTAAAAACAAATGAAAAAAATAAATAAATTTCTCGTAACATTAAAAAATTTGGAAAACTGTTTCAAAAAATTACCATTGCGATTTAAACGAATCTTGTGGAGGCATTCCAAATCTCATAATAGCATTAAGGAAAGCTTTACGTTGACGAGCATTGAATCCAAGTACCTGTGAATTGATTAATGAATAAAATGATTAAAATTGTTCTAGAATAGCAAAAAACAACACAAGTGTAGATATTTTACTTCGATGTTCCCACCAACACGAGCCAAGAGAGGCGGCAAAGGTCTGTCTTTTTCTTCTTTACGTTTACTACGTTTTCCAGGAAGTTCGCCTGTGGAAATAAATAAATTAAGCAAAAATCCGCAAAAATATATATACGAGTAATAAATGAAAAAACAAACATACCATCTTTTTCATCAAAATCGTCATCTTCTCGATCGTCATCTGGGGAAAAATTTATTCGAATCAAATCATTATTTTATCTACCGAAGGAACTTTATAACGATATGAATTACCTGATGGCGCAGAGAAGTCAGAATTATAATCTGATAAATTTTCCTGCCACGTTGTGTCTTCCGGCCTATCTACAGTACCACCATCATTGTAATTAACCTGCGCAAGTAATAAATTCAAGTCATCAACTTCATCCTCAGAATAAAATCGTGCCATGTTCATCAATTTTAAAGTAGGTACCTGTTTTCGGACACGTTTTCCTTTACCAAGGGTTCTAGAAATGTCTTCTTGTTGTTGCTCGTAATGGTGACGAAGTAATTTCACCCAATACGCTGGATCGGTATTTTCAGCTTCTTGCTTGATCACCTCAGTACCTACATCTTCCTCCTTCGAAATTAAAAGTAAATTTATAACCAACAACGAGAAGAAATGCCTATGTATTGTTATCACATATTATCAAAATGATTACCTCTTCTTCTTCCTTGGTAACATAACTAGCAACTTTGAATGACGATAGATATTCATTTGACCAATTTTCTTTCTGTTCTATACCCATTTTCGACCTATCCAATAAATCTTCGACAGCTTTATCATCGTAATGAATGGCTTCGTCTTCTTTACCCTATTTATATAAACATTTAAAAATCGTTCCATTTTCTTACATCAGAATAAAAAATGTCTTTAATACCTCTTCTTCTTTGAATAATTCCTCTGTACCGAACCTTAAAATATCATCTAATTCCTGTTTTGTAAAATTCGTTTGTTTGCCTCCCATTCCAGGTCGCACAACCAAGTGGGTCAACATCATTTTTCGTTTAGCGACTTGTGTAACTCTTTCTTCGACTGAATTTCGAGTTACAAATCGATAAATCATCACCTGATATTTAAAATTTTATGATTAAAATGTTTTCTTGTTGGATTACAGAAATTTATAAAATTTTTCTCTATTACTTTATTTGCTTGACCAATACGATGAGCACGTGAGAAAGCTTGGATATCGTTGTGCGGATTCCAGTCAGAATCATAAATGATGACTGTATCAGCAGTGGCTAAATTAATACCTAATCCTCCGGCTCTGAAATGATAGGAATTTATCCGTTAATTTCAATCTTTATCCCCGAATTCGGTTAAACTAAAAAATGCCACCTAGTAGACAGCAGAAACACGAATTGTTGAGCTCCGGGAGCGTTAAATCTGTCGATGGCTTCTTGTCGTACTGCACCGGTAATAGAACCGTCTATTCGTTCGTATTTGTATCCTTCGCCTTCGAGGAAATCTTCCAAAATATCCAACATTTTGGTCATTTGAGAAAATATTAATACCCTGCAAAGGCAAAAGTTTTAATAATACATGCAATCAGTAGTTACTTCGTCTCCAATATAATCTTTGTGATCGTACCTATGCCCAGAATCACGTAATTTTTTCAACATTTTTGATAAAAGAACCAATTTTCCTGCCGCTTTAATCAATGCTTGTATTTCGTAACTTCCATTCTGTCCAGATGGCGCTTCTTGTGCGGCGGCGGGAAATAGGTACGGATGATTACAGCATTTTTTCAGATCCATCATAATATTCAACAACGAGACTTGTTGACCACCTCCTTTTGGATTCAACGCTTCGTAATTTCGAGTCAATATATACTTATAGTATTTCTTTTGCATCGGTGAAAGTTCAACTCTGACAATAAATTCGGATTTTGATGGCATATTCTGCAAGGAAAATAACGCTTCATAAATCTGTGCCGGTAATGCAAGCAAAGCATTCTGTACTCATCACTTTACCTTCAATACGTCAGCTTTCATCCTACGTAACATATGCGGACCCAACATTTCATGCAAACGTTTAACTTGCTCTTCTTTAGATATATCAGCGAATTCATTCTGAAAAGCTGAAAGATCGTTGAATTTGTCTGGTGATAAGAAATTCAATAAGTGAAATAATTCCTCTAGATTGTTTTGTAAAGGTGTTCCAGTTAATAGCAACTTATTAGCAATATTGTATTGAGCAAGTAATCTGAAAAACTACAGTCGTTCTTAGTATTAGAAAATGTCGCCAACTTTTAAAAATCTCAACATTTTATCTGAATAGTAAAGTTTACCTTAGATTGGTTACTTTTTAATCTGTGCGCTTCGTCTACAACTAGCACCGCCCATTCAATGGAGCCTAATAAAGCAGCATCAATACAAATCAATTCGTAACTGGTTAATAACACATGAAATTTAATGGAAGATGATTTTAGACGAGAAGCTCGGCCAGCATTCGATCGTATGGCGCCTTCTTCAAAAGAAAATTCATTTTCACGAATAACAACCCTTGAATCTTTATCTCCGACGTATGTTACCACGTAAAAATCAGGAGCCCAAGTTTCAAATTCTCTTTCCCAATTGATAATGGTCGATAACGGAGCACTGACCTGTAAAAAGAAGGAAAGTGAAAGAAACGGTAATAGAAAGTAAAACTAACTGAATAATAATGAGAAATACCAACCAAAAAAGGTCCTTTGGAGTGACCTTCTTTGAATAAAGAATACAAGAACGTTATGGTTTGAATAGTTTTACCAAGACCCATCTCATCAGCAAGTATTGTATCTATTCCTTGACCCCACGAATATCTCAACCAATTTAATCCTTCCAATTGATAAGGATGTAATTCCATTCCGGTTTCGGCGATGAAATCAGGTTGTTTATCATATTTCTTCTTCAAATCGGTAATAGGTTTGTCAGGAGAGGGAACAAATCGTTTTCTGAGAATAAAAATAAATTATTATCCGAATTCATAGATAAAAAAAAAAAATGTTACAATATTATTTCAACTCACATAAATAGCCCTGATGATTTCGGTTCAGTTTCTTCTTCCTGTACTTCTTGAACCTCTTTTGCCTTCTTTTTACTTTTTCCTTTTTTTGATTTTTTAGACGAATCTAGTGACGCTGTTCGCAAATCCTAAGTAAATTTAAACATCATTGTGATTGTTAATATAATACACATTATCACAATTTATTATATTCAATGATTATTTCATAGTCAAATGAAAGTATAAAAATTACACTACAAAAACACGAAATTTATTTACCCAGTAATATTCGATCGCTTTTTTGAAAGAAGGAACTTCGCAAGTTTCATCTTCCCACGTGGCTTGATCATACGGCAATTCACGCCATTTCACTAAGTATTTCGTTCTTCCATCTTTCATCGCACGATGGTTAAGAACTCGATGAATCATTAACCATTCAGGTTTGACTCCGTACCTGCAGAATTCATTGATATTATTATTGCAGCACGGTTTAAAAGCTTTATAGGTACTTTAATTTATGAAAATAGCAACGAACTTGTAATATTTTTCTTCGAGCTGTATTTCATCTCCTTTTCCATCTTTTATTTGCTTGATACATTTGTCAACATCATCAAATGTTTCCTCAACTACCGGAGGTTCATCGAAATCGAATTTACGCATATAACTTCGTATCATAATAGGATGAAAAACTTCCATCTATAAATTAATTTAAATATGAATCACATTTTTGAATCAACAGCTGTTACAATAAAGTTCATTCTGAAAGCAGAAAAGTTTCTTCGTACCTGGAGTTCAGAGACCCATTCACAATGCCAATAAGATTGATCATGCCACTTAACAAATAATTCTCTCTGCCTATGACGAGAGCCTTTTTTCTTTGACGCATCGTTTTGTTGATTGGGTTCCGGTTTATACCTCCAAGTTAATATTCTTGCAACTTTACCAGATAGCGGTTTCGCCTGAAATTGAAAAAGCTATCAATGTACGAACTGCAGTAAGTTATTTATATTTTGAATTAGTTTGCAATACATACAGAGCATCGTGGGCATTTCCAATCACCGTCAGGGATAACAGTTAACGGGGGATTCAAACAGAACGTGTGGTAAGCCGAAGGGCAAGAATCACAACATAGAAGTTCACCTCCATCTTTGCACACTCTAATGAGAAGAATGAAACGAAAATGAATTCAATAAATTTCAAACGCCGTTTCTACTTATAAGAATGAAGTGTACAACTTGAACCAGACCTGCAAAATTCTTGATGATCATCATCATCATCTTTATCTTGAACACCCTCGCCTTCACAATGAGGACAGGACCATTTACCCTCAGGTGCTTCTTCTAATTCGGGATCCAAGCAAACTAGATGATAAGCCCGTGGACAAGTATCACACAAAATAATTTCTCCTCCTTGCTGACAAACTTCACAATAATCTTGGTGATCAGTCTGTAACTTGAAAGAATGAAAATCAATTCGACAAAATGTAGATTAAACTTTTTCAGATACACTTACTTCATAACCATCTTCTTCGCCTCCGGGAAAACTAGAAGTAGTTTTGGTTTTCTTTTTTTTCTTCTTACTGCCAATTTTAGTTTTAGCTTTGCGTTTAGCTGGAGCTGTCGATTCACTATTATCAACGTCTGCTTCATTTTTATCGGTATTCACTTCTTCCGCTTCTTGAAGCATTTGTTCAAATTCCGCATCAGAATCACGCTCACTAACAGGTTCACCACCTCCACTACCACCACCGTCTTCATCCTAACAATATAAAATTAAACATTCAATTTCAAGCATTAATTTTATTATTGTAACATTAAAAATACTTACGGAGCTACCATGTCTTCTTTTACCGAGTTTGATTTTAAGGGTTGGGACTTTAGACGCAGAAGATGAACTCTTTTTAGCGCTCGAACTTTTCTTATTACGGCTGCTTCGTTTCTTCTTAACTTTTTCTTCAAAGTCATCATCTTCATCGTCAGGAATTTCTTCCGGAATGGAGATCTTGGGTTGAAACACTTGTAATTAAAAAAAAAACATAGTATTTTCAGTTAGTTATGGCAACAAGTTACTTTAGCTGCACGTGATCGACTAGGTTTAGGAGTATAATCCGGTTCTTCGTTCACATCGGATTCAACACGTTCGGTATCCGGATTTTGGCTGGAAAAGTCACGCCATTTGGCAGCTATCAACATCATCATTTTTCCTATAGGTACCTGTAGCCGAACAAGTACATTAAGAAACGTCACACTTTTTTCTATACACATAAAATATGCTGTTATACCTTAGGATTTTCTTTGGCTAGAATTGGTCGTACATGCGCGCAGAAAGATTTAAAAGTTGTTAAATTTTGATAATCTGCTTCCGTATACTGTATTTTGACATCGTTTAATCCGTAAGAATTACAAACTTCTTCAACAGTAGATAGTGCTAAAAATCAAGATATTTTAATAAACATTTAATCGTGAAAAAAATCTCAACATGATTTCCCAAAATAAAATGAATATTTACTTGGACCGTCCGTTGAAGTATTAGTCGGTGCTTCAGGAGTCGCCACAGCCGTAGAGGTAGAAGTGGATGGTGGAATCACGTTTCCTTTTGAATTATTACTTTTAGACTTTCTAGATTTACGAGAACCGTAGTCAGAATCTGCTCCGTTATCCTCATCATACATATTATCACTTTCCTAAAACATAGTTTCAGATTAAAATTAATCAAAAATAATTGACTGCATTTCAGTTTCAGAAAGAAGTTTGTTCATACATCTCCACTATCCGCACGTTTTCGTTTTTTGCGCCTTTTTTCTCTCCTTGTATCAGTCTTAGTTTTTCTTTTTTTGCCTTTTTTCTTTTTCTTACAATCTTCAGGATCGTACTCATCATCTTCCTAAAATAACACAACAATAATCGGTAATTAAGTTGATAAATATTGAACGTTTTTTGAATTGATAATACGAGAAACAACCTCGGCAAGTTTCTCTTCGTCAGTCACAGCATCATCTTGTCGGCTATTGGTTTCATCTAAGGCATCTGAAAAATTAAAATAAAGCAATAACGAATTAAAATCAGATTTGAAATTTATGAAGATTGCTTGTGAATAATGATAACTTAAACTTTGGAACATTATTTATTATAACGATAATTATTCATTAAATGTCGACTAAAAAATGAGCGAATCACGCTCAAAGAATTGAAATAAACTTCGTACATTTTTTCTATATTCATTACAACAACTTCAGGCAGGTATAAAGGTTTTATCGAAATTATGATATGATTGAAATCACTAATATATTACTACATATATTTACCGGCGAGATCATCTGTGGTTCCATCGGAACACATGTTTCCAAATTATATGTTCATACAAGTGAAATAATTACTCAAAAAATAATTTGCGATACATTATACAAATTAATGCGAAACCACGCAAACGCAATGTCAAGCAATAAATAATTACGAAAACGAAAATTGAAAAAAAAATACAGTATCGCAATCGCGAAGGGAAATACAATACCTTAAAGCATAGAGCAACAAACGCCAATAGAAGTGGGTGAAAAAATAGCAGCAAAACGCAAAAGAGGAAAAAAGTGCGGGACGACAAATAGACAAAACGCAGAAACTAAACTGTAAAAACTCAATAATCATTGGATGAAGTGCTGAAGTAAAATCTGTCACGTGATTAGCATAGATCAGCATAAATTTAGTGTAAAGTGGTGTAAAGACAGTAAACAATGAAAAATGAGATTCAAAATTATTTTTGCCATCTATGCGTGAATGAATGCAATCATCAATGCATGTAATTGAAAAATGAAAATATCCATCGAATATAAAAATGTATGCAACAAAGAAAAACATTTCGTTAAAATACATTGAATAAACTTTTCCCATCTTATGGAACCACGCGAGTGTGTAATAAATAATTGTGCATTCTGTGTTTCAAGTTTTAACTGTTTCTATTTGGCTTCTATGTATTTCTATAGTAAAAATAGAAATATACCTAGACCCATGGCTATGGCTCCGTTTTCATAAACATATTTAATATATATCGATTGTTAGGTATGAGACTACAATATGTTATAAGTTTCATGATAAGCCTCGTAATTAAACTTACCTAAATGATTTTCAAATATTCAATCTTTCATTCACGAAGGCCAGTCTGTTACATCAACTGGGACGACTTTTTCGGCACTCTGTATCTATAATTTAGGCTTGTTTTCAATAAAATTTTTCATCGATTATTGTCATCAATAAATTTAACATTTTTTGCTCTAAGAAAATCATAGATTTTTACTTGAAGACGTCCGTTCTCCCAATCTATATTGTAATAAAAAAGACACTATAAAACCAATACGACGTAATTGCCCTACTCTTTGATTTTTACTACAGTAAAGATACGTATCTGTATTTTCGAATATCCCTTCGGCTTTGACAGAATATCAGATTCATAGAAATTTCAATATCTAATTTGATTAAATTCAAAATCAAAAAGTTCAAAATACAAAATTGAAAATGATAATTTATCATTGTTATTTTTTGGGAGTTTCTTCGCAAGCAATTTTTCCTTTATATATAAGGAATGGGGTTAATTTTCATCACATTTATTCAATCATGTGCATTGATAATCAAATAAATATGCGGTATGATACGGAACCGTTTTTTTAAACCAAAAATTCTACATTTACGGTGATGAATAATTGTCACCAACCAAGCTCATGATTTGCCAGAAATATATAGGTATTCAGATGAAGATGAAAATTTTTGCCATTAATTTTACTGAGTACGCAAAAAATGGTTACGGAATAAATTATTGAATACGTTGTATCTATGTACGGTTAATAGACTTTTCCATCATTTATTTAGTTTCTAAGAGCATTTATGCAAACATTTTGTGAATTACAGTTGTGTCCCAGAATCGCTAATTAATGAAGATATTTAGGATACATCTCACCGCAGCACTGTATGATTGTTGATACTCGTAATTTTATGTTCCCATTACAGAATTTTTCCATCTCATTACAATCAAAAATCTTATTAGAAACGCAGTTAGTTTGTGTAATGATATAGAAAATCACAAAATGGTGTATTTCTATTTCAGAAAATAATACCATGTTTTTCATTGCAGACTGTAAAAAAAAACGAGCTAATAGAAAATTTGAGTGGCTCAAATGCCATAGAAGTACTTCCAAGTACTAAGTTCGTATTTGAAAGGTTATGCGTAATATAACTAATTTCAGTGCACTAAAATTTTAAATTTATAAAACGAAGAATGAAACATGGAATTCGTTACAATTGACCTTGAAATAATAGCATATTATCATAAATACAGGTGAAATAATCTGCATATTTCAACAGCTGTTTTGAGGATACGTACGTAAAATGTATACACATACCATATTTTCTACTGCGTAACATCATATGTTAAATACTTTGCATACGCAGCTACGTTCAAGGCGTTTAATACGTAATAAAACTGCTTGTTGTAATGGTTTTCAGCAAAAGTACGTCATTATCGTTCTAATCTACTGTTGAAAATCTGGGGCCCAGAATAAATGATAAAAATTCCGTTGTATGCACAATATGGCTCTAGATGTACCACACAGGCAGAATATGTTATGTATTTGTCTGCTAATAAAGATTCCAAAGTAAATTTGCATTGATATTATTTTTGATGAACTTTTTATCAGGGAACAGTTTTTTCGGTCATCAAAATGTTTTCTTCAATTGTGAGAGGTGGTATACTCAGATCGCTTTAAAATATTCCATTTCCCAACAAAACACCACTCACATAAAAAAAGCAATACTTCTTACTACTTAGTAGTTGGTAAAGTAGTGGACCTATTTTCGTTGAACTATTTGTATAGTACTACTTTTTATGACATGAAATAGTGAAAAGTAGTACTTGAAAAAGTACTAAATAATACTAACATAAGTACTACGGGTACTGCTGAGTTGTATGAAAACAGGTACTACTTTTTTACGTGGAAAAATAGTTCTTCATCTTCATCATTTATATTTGACAGGAATGTACCAGTACTTTATAAATTTTTGAGCGATTTACCCAACAGATTTATAATAATTATTTACTTTGGATGTAGGTAAATAACTTTAAAGCCATCTTCTAGAGGTTTGGTTTGTCTTGACTTTGTTCAATTTTCATGCACGTAGTATCTAAAAAAAATTAAGCAGCTGGAAAAATTAAGAATAAACTAATGGTAAAAGTATAGGTGCCAATATATAATGCCAGCATTAGGTACGGCTACGGATGTATACGAATCTCATTGATGATAACTATGTACCATGTCACTCACCTGTATTGCACATCTAGTAAAACTGTAAAAGATTTCGGCGAATACTATACTCTTTTGCAACAGAGATACGCGAACTTGACAAATCCTTTTTCACAAACTTTCTTCTACGATCATTATCGTTCAAATGGTCATTTCAAATGGGTATTAAGTTGCACGCGGTATAATAAATTAAACAACACGAAATTATGCATAGGAGATACTATTTATCAATAAGAATACATACTATAGGTATCAAGTACGTACTTATGTAAACTTCTCATAAGAACTTACAACCTAAGATAATTCCGTAACTTTAGTAGCATTACGAAAGTGGTAGCAATAAATTCATATGAAAACAGAAACAAACCGATTCAAAAAAACACTCACGAAACATTAAAACGAACATTTTAAAATTATAAAACTCATTTAAAACTAAATACGTAATTCTGATAAAAGTAAATACAATACGGATACCAGGGGAAAACACGAAGAAAAACATATAAAATAATGCATTACCGCATTGAAGTACACAACAACTGAACCGAGACTGATTTTCAGAAAAACATCAACGTATCGTTAAATGTACCGAAATTATGGATTTTACTCATATGGATCTTACCTTGGAGATGTTGCACAAGTTCGTCAACGAATAAGTCTTCATCGCATACTTTGCAATTGAACACGTTATTTTTTACACTTACTTCTTCGATAGACTCTTTATTATCGTGAAAAATTTTACGATTATTACGATGGAGCGTAGTGTTTAAATGAGCTCGTACACAACTTATAACAGCTTCGCTTCCTGCACCGCTGGTTTTAATATCTTCCGAACACAAAAGACACCTCGCCAAAATAAAAAGTTGATCGTAAGCATCATGGTTATCACTTTCCACTCGTATATCATCGGTATTTCCAATTTGGACCGAAGGGTCGTCTTCGGTATTCAAATTCACCACCAACTCCCGATGGATTTCCGAAATTTTATGACAATTGTACGAATATGAGCAATTCTGGTTCCTCAACGGAAATGCTTCTCCACATTTTTTGCACTCTAACGTGAACAAATTATTTAAATAATTATCAATCTGATCAGGACGGTTGAGATCAGTTATTAACATCTTCAGTACCGACTGGCGCATGTTTCCGAATAGACCACTTTCATCAGAAGATTTGCTCGTATCAGTCTTATCCCAAAAACGGAATATTTTTTCGAATTTACCAATAATACATTTCACCAATTCGGAATTCATTTTTTCGGAAATAGTGTCACAACCATCTTGATTTTGTTCGAAATTTGCGAAATATTCGTCTAAATACCTCGTGACATCGTACTCACTTAGTTTCCCGGCACGTTCTCCGTTATTAAGTTTTGAAAATTTGCTGTTCATTTTTGTAGTTTACGATAAATACGGAACTATCCAAACTTACGTGAAAACACTTCCAGCTGAATGCACACGAAATAAGCATTTGAATTGAAGATGTATGAAAATGACGCTATTACTAACGTAAGTCGTATATAACAATCAGGAAATCAAAAAATAATCACATCATATGGTTGCGCGCGGTTTGGAATTGTTTCTGATTTGAATGATAAGAATATAAACGAAACAGTAATCGAACGTTTCTTCAATTTTTAACAAAGCCACAATGAGTGTTCTTTTGACAAATACCAAATAACGATGGTCATCATTTTACATTTTCATCACTATCCTTATAGATGTCGTAACACATTGCCTGTTGTGAATCTTCGTAATCCATGTACACTTACATACTGTACATACGGGTATATGTTTGCGTAGTTCGTAACTTCGTTTTTGTAAATGTGGTGTAAATGATGATTATGTTTCTAAAAGCTTCTCACTTCATTTTTTTCAACGGGTATGACGCATGGGTACCTGGAATTTTCTTCTTTGACTCCGTAATCGTGAACGTAAATTATATTTTCTTTTTCTATTTGAATCTCAAAAACAAGAAACGAGGAAGCTAGGTACAATATTAACTAAACTTCAAAGTTCAACATGAACTTAGTGAACCCAACCAAAATCGTTAAAAATTTAAAGCTCATATTCCAAAATGGATGTATTTTAAGGCGTACCAGAATAAACTTTTCTTAAGAAAATGATTTCCTATTCTTTACCATAGTTTGACTGGTGGTAATGAACTGATGAATCATGAAAAATTTTCTATTAGGGTTTTTGTAATCTATAATTAAAATATGGGCATGCGAGTTAATTGCATTATCCACACACAATCAAAGCTACATGTACGTATCATATCAGTGGCGTGCTATCACTATAAGTTTGAGTGCCGTGGCACGGGACCCTGCTTTGAAAAAAAGGCTCCAAGTTTCCCAAAAAATATTATGTTTAGAAACAAGATTTAGAAAGGTGAATTAAATAAAAGGGTACCGGCAGCTAAGCTAAATGAAACTGTCTCTCAGCAGGCAAAAACTAAGAACAGAAAAAATGCAAAAAATTGTTCAAAGCTATCGAAAATTGATCAAAAATGTTGAAAAACAAGTGAAAATTGAATATAAATATGAAAAAAATCATTGAGAATCGGCAAAATTTGAGTAAAAATTTAACAAAAATGGATGAAAAGTGCGAAAAAACGATTAAAAAGTATTAAAAATTGAGTAAAAACGTCGCGTAAAATGTATGAAAATAATGAAAATTAAACAAAAATAACAAAAAAATGCTGAAGAATATGTGAAAGTTTACCGAAAATATGATGAAAATAAAAACCATCGAAAGTTGGGTAAAAAAAAAATCACAGATGCAGAAAATCAATAAAAAAACCATGAATTATGTTGAAAAATGATTGAAAATTGTACAGAATTATCAAAAAAATCGTTAAAATTCATTGAAATTAGGATAAAGTTTAACAAAAATGGGTGAAAAGTGCAGATAAATGATCAAATAATCACGAAAAAATGTTGAAAATCAGGTGAAAACTGAGCAAAAGTTTGAAAAAACCCGTTACAATCATTAAAAATTTGGTAAAAATTGAAATTTTTAAACATATTTTTCATATTTTTGTACAATTTTCTCTTCTTTTTCAACATTATTTCGTGATTTTTGATTGATTTTCTGCGGTTTTTTTCATGTATTTGACTATTTTTCACATTTTCCTGTCCATTTTTAATAGTTTTTAATAGTTTCTAACGTATATTATATTTTTATCGAATTTTCACTTATTTTTCAACGTTATGATTTTAAACGATTTTTTTCACATTATAGATATTCTTCAACAGTTTTTTGTAATTTTCGATAAATTTTCCTCGCTTTTTAGCCATTTTTGTCAAATTTTTATCTAAATTTCGATGATTTAAAATGATTTTTTTCATATTTTAGGTCAATTTTCACATTTTGTTATTTTTAATCGATAAACAGTAAAGCGTAGAATAAATTTTGTCGGGATAGAAAGGGAGCAGGGATGAGATGAATATTAAAATCACGCGGATAGAATTTTGAGCTGAGGGATGCATAAAGGCCCATTTAATCGAGTTGGCATGGAGCTCCCAAATTGCTGAGCACGCTCCTGTATCACATGGTACTTTCTGCAAAATATGGAATGTTTGAATCATTTGCTATTGCATATGAGATAGCCATGGCGACACCATTTGTATTTTTCAACGTTGCCTCATACATATGTATGTATCGTCAAATTCGAAGGTAAAGCAATAAAAAAAAAATTTCAGAAAATAATTTCAAGGAGTGATAAACTAAAAAACAAAAATTTCAGTCAAAAAATTGAAAAAAAAAATTACATATTATAAAGTTTTGAGTGAAATAGGGACGTCTAAGTAGTTCGTTTCCTTCTCTTTGGCCTTTTTAAGTTCTGCTGTTAGTAGGTAGTTAGGAACGAAAAGAATTTCCATCGTATCGAATCAAAGTCTGAAAAGAACTTCAACATTAAACTTGCGGATAGAAATATTTTTCCTTTAGGTAGATAATATGATGCATCAAATGTTCATCCCTCTTTGGCATCTTCAGGAGACTATACGACGAGGCGATACTGAATTATCTTCACCAATTCTAATATCAGCCCAATAAGGTTTGTTTTGGAAGAGAAGAAAAAAAATTTCTTTAAACTGTAACTAGAAAAATGACGTGGCAAAGGTGAGATCATCAATATACCAAATTGAAAAACTGTACAGTAGTACAAAATCACAATTTACTTTCAAAATTACGTACAAAATAACAAAACATTATTCTAATCAGTAGAAATAACATGATATATTGAGATATTATATATCGAATTGCGCTTTTACAAAAACCTCTTGAATAGGATTTTGGAAAAACGTAAAGGTAACGACAAATTTTTCAAAAAATACAATACAAAAATATTACAAACACAAAATGGAAAATTAATTAGTTTGCTTTTAAGCTTAAAAAAATCATTTTTCATATACCAGCATTGGAGAGATCATTTTAAAAAATGAGGCTAATTTGAAATCATAGCAAATAAATTTTAAATACATAACGATTACACACAAAAATAAATTTTTTTTCGCTAAAAAAAAAAAAACATTTTGAACAACTTTGAGCTGTCGTCATTATTTTTTAAAGAAAACTCACCAGATTCACATCGTTACAAAAAATAGTCAATTAATGATCATACACACATTAAATAAGAATAATGAACACTTGGAGCGTCGAAAAATAATCTCCGTTAAACTCAATAACATTTACAAATTATACGACATAATGATTCAAAAATATACAAACGTATAAAGACGAGACTTAAAAACAAAATTAATAAATATTAAGCTACGACAAAAGGAACATTGATTTTTGATAAAAATAATATTCGTAACATAAAGTAAGGAAGACTGACGAATAATCATTCTTATAAACTCTTATCATTATAATAATGATGATTAGTACCACAAATCCGTTCATAGATTCAAAAAATGCTCTGACAGCAAGCTTTTCGACATGGGTGGAGGAAGCGTTGGTGTTGGCGAGACGCCCCTATAGTAATCGGTATGATGTACGTGTGGAAGTTTTCTTTTACCAACATTCGGCATAGTGGACTGAGCAAAGTTCATGGAACTAACGCTGTAAGGTATATACTGAGGAACCACTGGTTTAAGACGATGACTGTGCCCTATAGTAGAATAACCTAAGGAAACGAAGAAAAAAAAAAATTGAATAAGCATTGTGCATTAAAACGAAAAGTAAACGGATACTAATTATATTTACGTACCTTCGTAGGCGTTTCCATATAACTTCTGAGATAATAAGTCTTTGGTACTGTGTCGTCTTTGTAATTCGTAATCACTATTTTCAATAAATGGGTAATTTATATCCTCTATCAGATAAGGTACGTCAGTCTGATCATCATTCTGAAATATAAAAACGAAGACATTTCGATTTTAGCAATAAATTCAATTATGAAAATGAAATAATAAAGCTTCATTAAGCAAAGCGACCATTCGATACACATATTACGCAAAAAATTTCAAACTTAGCAAAAACAAAGTATGCACGCGTTAGAAATTGCATTCTTACAATGTGATATTTGTTAGTATCGTCTGACATTGAAAAACGAACAGTTTTTTCTGATTGCAACGACGAACTCACCGTTTCAACCCGTCCACTCATATCAGTACTATTACGATTACTCGGAGCGTACATTTCGATTGTACCCGGTTTTCTACCATTTTCATGAGTTACACCTGAAATCAATAAAATTTCAAATTAGATACCTCTATACCTACACACTTACATTAAGTAAAGTGATCGATAATTGTGACATCGTCATTGTCAAATTTCCATACCTTTTTTTATTTTTTTCGATTTTTTCCAAACACAAACCAATAGAATAAAAACATTCAAGCAAATGAGTAATATTCCAATACCAGCCGCAACAATTAAAATCAAACCTTCACCATCCACGGAAAGATTCAAGGGTAATTTACTTCCGTCAACTAAAAAAAAATCAAAGAAAAATATACGAAATAAAAAATTTGAAAAACATCAATCAAAAGTAAAACCTACTAAATGCTCGTAGATAGGTAGTACTATGGTGAGTCGTTTTAGACTTTTTTTTTCGAAAATCGAAACGTAATAAAGCACAATATTTGCGGAGCAGGGTTAAAAGAACGTGGTAAAAATTTCAGTTTATTATCTGTTGTAAAAATTTCAATCCGGCTCTGTAACGGAAAAATTCAAAGCAATATTTTCAAAACAAAGTTTTGTTAGAAACAGTTCCGGTGCAACTATTTTCACGCGGAGAGACCATTTCGGACGATTTTCAAAAGTGAACATCCTTTATTGGGCCGAAAAATGAAATGTACCTAGGCCTATTTTTTCGCTTATTCGAGCATTATCAAAAAAAAGAAAAAGGTAAAGAATCGAAAAAAAAACATTTAGATAGATTTGGAAATCTTCTTAAACGATTTTTTCGGCTAAAACTAGTCGAACTAAAACTATTTCTAATAAAATTTTTTTCAATTTTTTATTTATTTTTTCAAATTTAGAAACCATTTTAGCGTCTGATTAAAATTTATATAAAGTATAGAAGGCTAAAATTTTTACCACATTCTTTTGGTCACGCCCCACAAATATTTTGCATTATTATGCTTTGATTTTCAAAAAAAAAGTCAAAAACCACCCACCCTAGCAGATACCTTTTGTAACAGTTTGATTGAATGCGACACTTGAAAATAAAATGCGGTAAAAATCTATGCGGATAACAAAGAAGATACTAACGTGTGGTTGTAGCGTTCAATTTTACGAAAGAGTAACTACTTTCGCCTATTTTATTGGAAGCCATAACATCGAAAATATACATTACACCAGGTTGTAACCCAGTGACAGTGTACGTGGTAACGTTGCCTACGTCTACATGGTGATACTTCGGCTGATCATTGTTTTCAATAAAATACCTGATCTTAAACGACGTAGGTTCACCTGTAATAAAAATAAATGATTAGTATAATACCAATTTGGGGAGAGGCGGTCAAATGTAACTTACCGCCATCGAATTCTAAAGTCCATGAAATCGTCAACGAATTTTGCGTGGAATTCACCACTTTCAAGTCAACAGGTACGTATGGTTTTGACTTGATTGATAATTTAAAAAAGACTTTTGCTTCACCGTTTTTATTTTTCACTGTGCAAACGTAAGTCCCATAATCAGTACTCACCACATTGTTAATGATAAGCGTAGACGTATAGTTCAACAGATCCAGCTGCAAAATTTCAATCATTAATTAATAAATAATATTGTATATTTTTTTACACGTGTGAGTTGTTTTTGACTTTTTTTTGAAAATGGAAAGTTGAAACCCGAAAAGGCACATCTAGGGTCTCTACTACATGTACATAGCAAATTTCAACTTCCTAGCTCAATTTGGAACGAAGATACGGGAGGAACAGCTTTTTTTCAAGATCAAAAAGGGGGAAAACTCTCATATCCCCCTCCAATTGACTTGGAGAGATTGATTTTTAAATATGTTATACAACTTTGGATTTTCTAACGACTGGCTTAAAAAGGAACAATTTTTGCGTTTCTGGCCCCTCAGCACCTCCTCTCCAAAATTGGGGCATAACTGAATTTTGACCCAATGTCATTCCCCCCTCGAGCAAAGTAAATGATTTTAGTGTTCAGGAGAAAATAAATAAATATGTATCTGACATGGCCAAAAATGGTCGTAATGGTATTTCATGATCGCAAAACGAATTTTGTTGATATTCCCTCTTAAATTCGCTGTAGGTTGATAGACTGTAATAGCCTAGTTTTCATTGACAATATGACATAGAAAATCAGCCTAATAACATACTTTATTTCTGCTTAGAGAATATTTCGGGCCATTTCGCAATACTTCTTTGGCAATAGTATCGTTTTTCGACCAGCTAAAGCTCAACTCCGGAACACCAGATGCTGCGCATGTGAAGGATACACTTTTACCGACATCACTAGCAACCTTGTTATTGGGATTTTTATTTTCAGTAACTGGAGCATCTGAAAAATTATTTCGCATAAGTACGACACTGATCAGTTTCGCTCCTCATTCAGGTTTGCTTTCAAATACATACGTTCAAGTATCAATGTTACAGATTCGTTCGCGACAGAACCTATAGTATTATTAACAACGCAATAGTACAATCCGGCATCTTGATGAGAAACTTTGCTAACTTTCAAAACTGAGGTATTATTTTCAAAGTTGATTTGCATACGTTCGGTTACTGAACCGGTCATCCTTGGTGCTATCCATGAAACGTGATACGATTCGATAGGATTTCCATCTACAGAACACCACATTTCAGCATCGGATTCTCTACTTGCAATAACCGTTCGCGAAATATTCGTAATGCTAGCGCCATCTGAAAACGAAAATTGAATAAAAATAATCGACGCGTTAATCGGTACCTAATAAATAATAAATATCCAATATTAACGCGAAATTTCACTGCACGTAACTTACATTTAACTGCTAATCTGAAAGAAATATAATCGGAAGAGCCTTCGGAGTTTGTAGCTTTACACGTGTAAAATCCACTATCGGTTCTTTTCAGGACTCTAATGACTAATGTGGAACTATGTTGAGAATTCAGAACACGATCATCTTTTCTCCATTCGTACAAAATATCAGAAGGATTGCCATTAGCTTCGAAAGATATAGAGAAAAATTCTCCTTCCGTTTTTACAATGGTACTAGTATGATTTGATTCTGAAAATCTCGGCTTATCTGAAAGTGGAATAATTTTCATCGTACAGGGTACAATTGAAAGGCATCGTTGCTCTAGAATATACGAAATTAAAACAGTATAATACGTACATTTGACATTTAGATTAGCGAAAACAGTTTTACTCAAAGTCCAAACACCATTCGATGCTTTACAGGTAACCATGTTACCGTTCATATTGGCCGTCAAGTCCAAAATCAGTTCACTAAACCCTAGAATACCTCCATGCAATCCTGGTTTATTGGTATGTGTAACTCCATCGTTGTAAGGCAGACCATCCACCCACCAAGTAATTTCAGCCGCTGGATTACTTACTGTTGAATTACATAGTAATTTCGCTTGAGCTCCGGCATGTAATTCTTCTGGCGTCACGCTAAGTTTTACATCATCCGGAGGAACTGAAACAAACGATCATCGCATTATTTGCATTACACCATATTCAACGACATACACGACCAAATAAACAAGTAGGTAGCTAAGTACGTGTCTGTGTACCTATACTGCATGTAGCAAAAGCTAAAATATCTAACGGATGATTTTTTAAAATCAAATTTCAAAAAGCACTCGTCGAGGTAGGCTCGAGTAAATTCAATGGAAAGCATATTACTACAACGTTCAAATAGTCTTGATCCATTTTTACAAAATAATCCGTTAGGAATCGCATCGTTAATAGCCAATTTGCATCAACTCACAGTATACGTTCAAAGTCATATTGGCAATTAAAGGCGCTTCGATGGTTGGATTGATAGCTTCACACTTGAAAATAGCTCCATTATCGTCTTTAGTCGCGATAAATGTGATATTAGCCGATACCATAGAATTATCCGATGTTTTTGTACCGCCGGAAAACTGAGTGAGAAAAAATTAACCATTACGTAAGTTGGGAAAATTCTATTAAGCGAAATAGGTAGCTTCTTCCATATCAAAACGATCCAAAAAGTAATTCGAGTCTTCCGATTTCGCTCAAAATTTTTCTGCGAGTTCCCCTCGGTAGTCTAGTGTTGGAATCACCGTCATCCTGATCTTGACTCTTTAGGGCGATGGAAGTAGCCCTTGTAATTTTCGAGTAATCGCGATTTTTCGTTAAACAGCTCAACTTTGAAGGCTTATGTATCAAGATTAGTTAGACTTACGATAAATCTATTCGCGCAGTTTTCTTGGTAATTTGATAAAAATTTAAAATCGATGTTCAAAATTTTGAAAGCTCAACTTTTCATGATGAGTATATTAGCTGAAACCTACCGTTTAATAATCTGAAATAATTACCTTGAATAGAACTTTTTATGCTATTTTTAACTAGTTAATTTTCAATATCAGGGCTTCTTCATTTTGGAAAAAATTCAAAAAAGATAAAAGGGATGCAAAACATCGATTCCTAATAATTCGAGGACAGTAAAATTTGAAAAATGGAAAAAAGTTTATGACTTTTGTACCCACAGTTAAAATGTTGATATGAATGTCTAATTAAAAAAATAAAAGACCAAGAAATAGGAAGATTAAAAAAGGAAAAATAGAAGAATAGCAAAAATAAAATAATAAAAAACAATTAAAAAATTCAAAACTTTGAAAAATAAAAATTGATGACTTTTACACCAGTTAAAATATTGATATGAATGTCTCATTGAAAAAAAGGAAAAAATTTAAAAATTAAACATTTAAAACGATTAAAAAATTTTAAAAAAGTTTTTGATTTTCGATTTAAAATTTTCGATCAAAAACTCGTGATGATGGATGATTGTATAATTTTTATTCAGCTAGAAATAATAAAACAAAATACCAACAAAATGAAGTGAACAGAAGAGTAAACGTTTTAGATTTGAAGTTTTTGATCAAACATTCGCGATAAAAGATAATTATACCTAAATGATTTTTGCATTTTATGTTAAAATGTTACGACCCTTCTAAACGCCATCACCAACTCCCTCAATGTGCGTCAAAATTTAAAAAAATAGAAAAAACGAATCGACATATCGATTGCTACTAATTTGAGGTCACTGAGCACGAATATTCACTTATTTTTCAGATCCGTTCCCCAAGTACCTCCCCAGCCACCACCTGAAAAATTAAAAAATACAGGAAAATGATGAAAATGACGTGAAGCTCATGAATTCACATTAATTCGGTACCGCTGAAACCAAATACCAACTTACTTTCTTGATTCGACTCCCTCGTGCTATAAACTTACCTTCAAAATACCGAAAATTTGAAAAATGCAGGTACAGAAGAGTCGAATTGAGAAAGTACGTCGATATTCGAACACCGCTTCCTTGAATTAGTAAGAACCGACATGCCACATCGCATTTCAACTTTTCTAAATATTAACCATATTGGAGAGTGTCAATTCATTTTTTCAATTTCTTTGAATTCTGACCATGTTGAGGGGGCTAGTAAGGGCGTTTAAACGGATCGGATCAAAAAGGTACGCCAATATTCAAACTCAGCGTTCTCGAATTAGTAGAAATCCATAAGTCACTTTACTTTTACCATTTTCATGAATTTTGACTTCAATTGTGGATTCTTCTGCCCCCTCCCCCCAAGGATGTTAAAAAGGTCTCTTCATGGTAATTTTTTCACATTTTTAAATGGTAGCTTTCAACCTTCATACTCATTCCCAAAAATTGAGCTTTCACCTCAAAAGTTCAGCTTTGAGCTTTTAAAATCGATTTCAAATCGCTTTTGGATTAGCTACAAAACCGCGCAAACTGATTTATTCCAAGTCTAACCAATCTCGAAATACGAGCCTTCAAAATTGAGCTGTTCGACGCAAAATTGCGATTGCTCGAAAATTACAATAGCCAACTCCATCACCTTGAAGGATTAGGACCGAAATGACTGTGATTCCATCATTACATCACCGAGGGGAACTCACATAAAAATTTCGAGCAAAATTTTGGGTCGTTTTGATATGGAATGAGCCGATAGAAAATTGCGAAAAATATGCAAGCTCGATGTAATGTGCATTTGAATATGTTTCTCTACCTTTTTATTATTTTTATACCATGTCAACGAAGCCAACGGATTTCCTCCGGTAGATGTACACGTCAACGTGAGTTTTGTATCCGATAAAGTGTATCCGTTATTAACAAACCCAGTGATAATAGGTTGCCCAGGTGGATCTAAAAATTTTTTTTTTTTTTTTTTTTCAAATAAAGCAGTAAAAAAGTAAACATTTGAATCATAACGAAAGTGCTTAAAATTACGAACAAAAATATTATTTAAACTCACAATGAACTTGGATATTCCTATAGCCGACAACATTTTTCGTAATTTTTGGATTGGCGCCGTGACAAGCTACCTTCATTTCTTTGTAAGACGAAACAGTAACTTCAAGCGTTGATACCGTAATCATACCACCATTACTACCCGAGGAGTAGGTGGACACGGCATTTGTATTTTGACGACCATCGACAGTCCATTGAACATTAGCGGGCGGATTACTCGAGCCAGTTGTACAAGTAACAGTAACAACATCGCCAGTCTTTCCTTCGTTAGCACCGGATAATGTAACTTCATCAGGCCCAACTGGAATTGAAAAAAATGGTTACTTAGCCTATTCATTTGCTACAGATTAGTACAATATGGAAGTAAATGCGCAACGATAAAAACTGATATAAGGAGTAGAACCATAGGTACTAAATAACGTAGGTATAGGTAGAGTAGGTAGCTATGCTACACATTCTATACCTATATACAATTTACGTACGAGTATTATTGAAATATTCACTTACACAAAACGGAAAATTTCACCGAAGTGCTGAGAGCAGTTTCAATGGCAGCATTTGAAGCTTCGCAGCTATAATTTGCATTATTGTCTTCTGGTTTTACCGCAACTGTGATGTAACTTTCGGAAATTCTACCTTTAACTCTGAAAGCGATGGAAAAAATTTAAATTTATGCAAATAACTAGTTCAAAAGCTGCGGTATTTGTATTACAATACTCAAAATCACGGAATCCGAATCGTATGCCGATTTTTTTTTTTAGAAAGCGCAACTACGTATATTTATATGAAGACTGAGGACGAGTCAAAGAGGATAGATGCTGGAGCTTTACATCACTTGCTAATGATGTAGGACGTAGGTTCAACAACAATCGCTATAATAATTGTTACTCGAAAGACGACTCGATTTACTTATGGAGTCCTACAACTTCTACGAGCGAGTATCTAATCCTAGTTCACCACTTCTCGACACAAATCAGCTGTATCGTTTTTAGCTTATTATTGCCTATCCAAATAGGTATTCGGTGATAATTCTCTCTTTTGCAACGGGATTCACTTTATTTCGAACATGTTTTTACAAAGAGGTACTGCCAAAAACTAAATACAGCCGAATTAAGTGTTCTACTTTCAATGCACAACACGAATTTTTTTCATGGTCTTTTCTGGCAGAATTTTTCGATTCAACGAGCATTGATAGCTTTTTTCATGTTTCCCATTTAGTTGAAAAATTACAGTAATAAAATTTGCTCAGTTTTACATCCATACTCCTTTCTAACACTTGAAAATTTATTTTAACTTCAATTTTTTGAAAACAATAACTTATATGCCCCTTCAATATTCAAGAAAGATAACCTATCCATATAACGTGTTTTTTTGGTGGTATCCGGTTACACCCGAACTACTTACCGGACACTGCGTAGAAAAAAATGTCATATTTTTGACATTTCGTGTTTTTAGCTTGATTTTCAATGTCATATGACCAATGAAAACTAGGCTATTACGGTCTACTGACCATGTCCGTAGCCGGCCTTCATTAGTAGGGAATGCATACTGAATGCCAGAGGATGGCGAATAAACAATAAATATCCTTTGTCGACATTGTATCCTTCAGGGACAAATACGCTCAGAAGGGAATGAGGATCTTTACTTATTATCACTTGGATCAGTGTTTTGGAAAAAAATCTCCAAGCCCCCAATTGATTCTCATCCACTCCTGGTGGCCTCTACATCTGCTGCCTCTTTTTTGAGATAACTCTCATAAATGATAATCGTTCTTCAGAAGAAAAATCAGTGTTATCAAGTTTGTAAAAGAACTTAAATACAGCCAATGGAAACATTCCGCCATACGAAGTACTACGCTATAAAAATTTGCTAAATTGATGGAATTTTCCCAGAGGATAACCATTTCGGCTCTGGGGGATGCTCAGCATCCTCTAGCACCGCCTCCCGGCTACGGGCCTGCTACCAGATAAGGTAGGAGGAAGAGAGGGGGAATACTACCAAAATTCGTTTTGTGGTCCGAGAAGTCCATTACACCATTTTTGGCCACGTTGGATTTTTTTTTCCCCGAAACTAAAAATCATCTGCTCAGCTCAATACGGACCGAAATCGATTAAATCTGAGAAATAAGTTTCGATTGGCAGCTGATTTGATATTCAGGAGTGGGAAATACTTCGGATCAAAATTCACTTGTGTCCAAATTTGGAGGAGGAGGAGTGCCGAGGGGCTAAAATCGTAAAAATTGTTCCTTTTTGAGCCAATCGATAGGCAACGCGAAGTTGTATAACATATCCAAAAATCAGCTTCCTAGGTCAATTAGGAAGGGAGATATGAAGGGTTTCACCCTTTTTGCCCTTAAAAAAGGGTCGTTCCTCCCCTATCTTTCTTCCAAATTAAACTAAGAAGTAGAAAGTTGGTACATACACTTGGTAGGCGCTATATATGCGTTTTTTTTGGCGATTTCGACTTTTTAGACTCATTGCACGTTGCACCTCCTTGCAGCCCCAAAAATAATGGTTTTTTGGGCGGGTCTTCTTACGTTTTGAGATCGTTCCTCGCATAACTCCCTTCCAAATTCAGCTAAAAAGTTAAAATTTGGTATGTACATTTAGTAGGAGTCCTAGATATGCCTTTTGAGAGTTTAGACTTTTCAACCTCGTTGCATCCCCTCACAGTCCCAAAATGTCGTTTTTCAGCCGTTTTTTTCCTGCGAAGGCTAAAATTATTTACTCTGCTCAATACAGACCATAACCGCCCTGATTAGAGGGCAATTGACCCAGTTTGGCGACGGATAAGATATATAAGAGAGGGGACGAGCTTGGGTCTAAATTCAGTTTTACCTAAATTTGGGGAAGGGGGTGCTTAGAGGCCAAAACCGCAAAAATTATTTCTTTTTGTGTTAACCGATAGACGATCCACAGTTGTGCAACACATCCAAAAATCAGCCTTCTAAGTCACTTAGGAAGGGAGATATTACGGTTTCCCCTCCTTTTCTCCCGAAAAAGTTCTGTTCCTGTTCCATCTCTCCAAATCAAATTGACCTAAGAAGTTGAAATCTGGTATGTACATTTAATATAGGCCATAAATAAGCCTTCTACGTCTGTTTACTTCTCAGCCTCATTGCACCCCCTCACAGCTCTGAAAATGTGTTTTTTTGATCGTTTTTTTTTTATTTTTTGAGTTTGTGCCTACCGTAACTCCCTTCCAAATTGAGCTAGGAAGTTGAAATTTTGTTCGTTAATTTATTAAAGGTCCAAGATGAGCTTTTTAGTGGTTTCGACTTTTCAGTCTCATTGCACTCTTTTACAATCTCAAAAAATTTGTTTTTTTTGCCAGTTTTTCTTATTTTTTGAATTTGTTTTTAGCATATCTGCCTTCCAAATTAGGCTAGGAAGTTGAAGTTTGGTTTATAGATTTAATATAGGTCCTAGTTGTACCTTTTGGTGGTTTCGACTTTTTAGCTCCATTGCATCTCCCTACTCATATCACTAATTAGAAAAAAAAGCAAATCAAGTTGAAGCGATGCTTTTCTTTTTTAAATTAGACGTTTTAAAAACATTGAAATTTTAATACCATAATCAGTCAACTCGAATTTAAAATTATAAAACCACGTGTAAGCTGCAAACTTCTAATTCCTTAATAATACAGCTTTAAAAAAAAATCAAAGTATAGGTACTTAGACTTACGTATTTGAATGAACTGGCAATTGTTGCTTGTTCTTATACCAACTTAATACCGCCAAAGGGTTTCCTCCCGATGAACGGCACGTCAGTTTGATTTCCTGCCCATCTTGTAAATATTCCCCTTCGTTGTATCCGTCAATAAATGGAGTTTCCGGTGGATCTGCCAAAATAATCAGAATTCTCAAGTAATTTTCCATACATGATACACGATGCGAGAAAATATTTCTCGTACTCGTATTAATTGCGAAACTCTTACACATTCTTAATACTCGTAGATAACTTACATTGGACAACGAAATGAACAACTGAGGACATTTTAGTAGTTAAAGCTTCGTGTTTAACTACACAACTTAGTTGTACAGAATCATTGGATTTGATTTTCATTGTTAATGTGCTTAGAATGTCGCATTCGATAACATTTGTTCCGTTTTTTTTGCGGCAATTTTGTTCCACGTCATTGTGATCTAATAAAATGAAAACCAAAAAAGAAACATTTTTTTTTTTTTTTTACTAAACAATTAATTCTGTTGCAATACCTTATTACCCACATACGAGTAGATATATACAATTAGGCAAGTGATATAAAAATGCATCAGAGGGTCAATATCTGTACGTTTATTCGTGATACGATAAGTTCATATAATATCAAGTACTAACGTACTCACAATATAATAAAGTAAGTAGTAGGTAGTAGGTACTCGGGTAGCTACTCTAGCTAGGTACCTAAGAAGGTATGTAAACATAGGCTAAAAGCCAAGAAGGTACTTATTTCTTTTATTTCTTTATTCTTTTCACGAAGTAACAAAATGTTCGTAAACACAACGTTTTATACGTAGACTTACCCTACAGTAAGTTATAGCCGCAAATATACGATGTACGAGTAAATAGCTAGCTAGCTAGCTAGCTACCAGGTAGATAAGGTGCGTGTGGTGCACGTCTACGTACATTTAGTACACTTACCTTGTAGTTACCACACATACCAACAAGAGCAAACTTATTTTACTGATGGTAACGTTTTAGTTCTACTTGATTGTTCGTAGCTATATATGTAGTTATCTCGTTGTTAAATAAAGATGAGAAATTTTCTTTAATTCTTCATTAAACTTAGCCTTTAACGCCCGCAATGAAAACTTTATTATTAAATTAAAACTTACCCAATTCGAGTTCGTTTTTCCCTTTGTACCATAATACTTTAGCCGGCGGCTTCGAATTTCTCGCCAAGCATTGTAATTTCAATTCTTGCCCTGCCCGAACGACAACCTTGGAGTTATTTGCATGATCGAGCATTTCCACCGACGAGGGGGGAGCTGAAAATTAAAATATTGAGTACAAAAAACGACGACATGGCCAAGTTGATAATGCTGAAAGTTAACTTGAAATTAATTATACCCCGCCAAACGAATAAAAATTGCAATATAGCAATATAGCAATATCGCAATATCGACCATTTTCGAGTAAAATAAATTAAAAATAAAAATCACAGCAATAGGCACCTCTTTGAGCCTGATTTTTGTAAAGTAAAGTGAATAGGAGATTTGTGCCCATTCACAAATGAACAAAAGAAAGCCCTCCGTGACGTCTTTTTCTGTTCACATCTAAGAACGCTATTAAATCTACATACCAAATTTCAACTTCCCAGCGCAATTTGGAAGGAGATATGCGCAAGACACATTTAAATAATAAGAGAAACCAACTATGAAAACACTTTTTCGGAACTGAGAAGAGGTGCAATGCAGATGAAAAATCGAAATCCCCAAAAAGTATATCAAGGATCTTTACTAAATATACACGCCAAATTTCAACTGATTAGCCCAATGGGGGGAGGAGGTAGCCCTTCAGCACTCACTCTCCCAAATTTGGACACGACTGAATTCTGACCCAAGGTCATACCCACTTAAAAACATAAAATCTGCCGTCAAACGAAGTCTACTGTTCAAATTTGACAGATTTTATTCCATATCGAGCTGAGAAAATGATTTTTAATTTTTACGGGAGAGCGGAAATGAAAGGGAATAAATATCAGCATGGTCAAAAATGATCTCAACGGGCTTCGGGAACCTCAAAATGGATTTTGTTGACACTCCTCCGCCCTTCGCTGTAGATCGACCGTCCATAATAGCATGATTTTTATTGACAATGTGACAAACGAAATCAGTCTAAATAGGCAAATTTGGTACTTTAATGCAGTCATTTTAACTGGAAAATAGACCAACCCGATTGAAATTCTAGAAAAACGTTAATTTTGTTTACATGTACGTACTATGAAGCATGTATTTCAATACTTCCGAACGTTTTTGTGATAGCGGAATTCGATTTTGTCAACCATTTCAACGTTGGACTCAAATTGAGTTCCTGAAGCGGAAGGTTTAAAATCCAGAATTCCGCCAATTTTGGACATTGGTATCGATCTATGAGGTCTGCAATCTGCTGTTCTAATTTAATGAGAGTTTTTACCTTTTGGACTCAAATTGGACCCCAAAATGAAATGTTGAAATTTCAAAATTTTGCAAACTGCACACACAAATTGGTATCGAATTCGATAAAAGGTTTTTAAACGTGCGGTTTTCGAATATTGAAGCTATTTAGGTGTAAGCCATTTTAGGAACTTGGTAGACTGACACCAATGTTTAAAATTTGGTAAATTTTGGATTTTGAACTTCCCCTTCAGAAGCCCAATTTGGCTCCAATGCTCAAATGGGTGTCAAAATCAAATTTGTTTTTGATTTTTATTGAACTTTATGGTAAAATGTTAACATGGATACGTCTTAAAGATAAGAAAGTTTGATAAAACTCACGATGAAAGATTAATGTGGCTAATTTTTAAACTTTATGTTAAAAGGTCTGAGTTGAATATTTGATTTATGATTTGAAGTTTTTGATCAAAAACTTACAACGATAGATGACTATAAAAGATCATTGCCCTTTCTGTTAAAATGTTAAAACTCGCGATAAAAAATGATTATGAATGATTTTTACACTCTATTTTAAAACGTTGACATGGATACGCTTTTGTAATGCAGGTTAAAATGTTCATGTAGAGTAAATGCAAAATAAATAGAAAAATGAAAAAATATAAAAAATTAAAAAAATTGAAGATCATTATGAGTGACTTTTACACTTCATGTAAAAATGTAGATCTGCATGAATCTGTAATTTAAAAAAAATTTAAAAATTAAAAAGTAAAAGTTAAAAACCAAAAAAAATTAAAAAAATTTAAAAATTTAAAAATTTGATAAAAAATTTAAAAGTTGAAAAATTTGATAAAAAATTTAAAAGTTGAAAAATTTGATAAAAAATTTAAAAGTTGAAAAATTTGATAAAAAATTTAAAAGTTGAAAAATTTGATAAAAAATTTAAAAGTTGAAAAATTTGATAAAAAATTTAAAAGTTGAAAAATTTGATAAAAAATTTAAAAGTTGAAAAATTTGATAAAAAATTTAAAAGTTGAAGAAATTTATTTATTAATTTATTTACCTATTTAGAACGCAACATTTTTTCCAAACAAAAAAATAATGAACGATTTCCGCCTTATATGTTAAAATGTAAAAGAGTATTGGCTGATTTTACGATTTCATTTTAATTTCATATAAAAGAGTAATGAATTATTTTTGCATTTTATGGTAAAATGTTCAAGTTGGATAAATGTGCAAAAAAATTGGTGTACAGGCGGTGTACATTCTTGATATGTATATGTTACACATCCATCATTTAGAATTTTTTCTTGACGAAAGGGAAAAGTACCTAAATTTTTTTTCTGCACATTCTAAGTCCTTCTCACGACATCCTGTGGGAGAAAGTCAAAGAAGTAAAAATGTTCGTCTTTAAATTTTCTACAACTTTTCTTTGAACATTTTTTTTACAAAGGTGTTATTTAGGAAGTAATTACCAAAAAAACCAATATTTGCACCCTCTTACACCTACCAAAAGAGACAAATTATGCATGGACTTTGGGGAAGTTATATACGAAATTTCCGCTTTCCGTGAATTTCTATCGGGTTATAACTTGAAAGGCCTGTATCACTTGAAGAATATTTTTCGTACATAGGCACATATGCTCATAAATAACGCTGGTTTATTTAAAAAGTAGATATATAAGTAGGTAGATTAACATTAATCATTCAGGAGGTCATTCTTATATAAATACAATTCTTAAAAAAAAAAAAAAAAAAAAAAAATGAAAACGCGGAGTTTTAAAAACAAACAAAAAAAAGACAAATTTTCATTGGTTTACAACAATATATTCGAATGAAAAATAGATAAGTATGTATGTAAGTAGAAGTACCTATTAAAATCTAAAACGAATAGTGTTGGTAATCTAGGTATTAGGGTATAGTCTGTAGGAAAAGGCTGCAACAATTCGACAATTACATGCAACAACGTATTACTTGACGATAAGAAAAGGTAATAGGTACTTTTATTTACGTACATACGTATCGTTATACGAATACGACGTCTACACAATCTAAAATAAAGTCTGCAAGTCGAAATCATAACCTAACACGTACGAAGATCGTTTGGTACCGAAGTTAGGTAGGAGAAGGTGTACGTAGGTAACCAGAACCACTAACCAGCTACGTAGCTAACAAAAATAGTTTTTCTTGATTTCATCGCTATATAAAATTACAACAATTTTCGTTCATTATCGAACTCCATGTTATACAATTTGTTTTCCATACATTAAAATATACGAGGTCGTTCGTATATATTTGTTAAAAATACGACTGCGACTCGTATACTATGTAGGTAGGTACGCAACCAACGACATTATCTTAGAATGGCGTTCTCATGGTTCGTGGATGGTCATTGCGGAGTTGATCTTTTTTCTCCCTGCAACTCGTACGCCCTAGCATTACTCCATACACATACACACATATATTTCAACGTACATACATGTACATAACGATGGCCGTTATATTATACGGGGTTTCAGCTTTTAGCTTTCCTCGCTGCCGTCCATAAAATCTTCGCCGATATCATTTTCTGTTTGCGTATTTTACGTACGTGACATCGAAAGTATAATCGTGCATGTGATGATAATGGCTTCTTTTCATTTCGCCTGATAAAACGACTGGACGCGCGTCGACGCGACATTTTTCTCTCCCATCTCTAGTGTCGAATTAATTTCGTCCTTTTAAATATTAAAAAATGTAAACAAACGAAGGGGACTTATTTTAAAAATCTGCTTCAGTAATGAAAATGTAGACGAAATATTTTCACGATCGAATACACTGAGAATCGTCACACAGATACATGTACATTACATATATACCACGGTATGTACTACTTATACCCCCATTGATGCGTACTGCGATCTATTAGATCCCAGAAATTTTTCTTCAAATTGTAATACGTATAAACAATGGTTAAAAGTGGTCGTGATATGGTTGTAAAAAAAAGTATTCACTCTGTAAATAACCTGCAGTGCGTGAACCAATCGAAATAGCGCCTAGAATTAAAGTGAACGCAACCATCATAACGGGGTCTTGAACATCCCAGTGTACGCAAATACTTATTTTCCACATTTTCATCCCTTAAAATGGTAAAAATGAGCGGTAAAAACAGGTCTAAGTCTGGAAAATGAGCATCAGCACCCAAACTAGACGAAATTTCGCCTGCAATTTCTGTACACGCAGCCCTAATGACGAGGTCTTAAAGACCCACCACCAGTTTGCGAATTTTCAATTTCTTTTTCGTTATTTTATTCGTAATATAAGCGATATGATTTTTGATTTATTATTGTAGCTGCTACCCTCTCTCCGTATCCCACAAACACCCTCTGTACAAAAGTAGCAGAGAAATATTTAAAGTTACAACAAATTACTTTTAGGCTAGAAAAAAAATTTTGAACTTTCTACGGATTTTTTTTTTTTTTTCAACGAAGTTTTCGTTTTTCCACCGAAGTAAACGTCATTTTTGTTCGTTGATTGGTCTGGGTATGCTTGAATAACGTAGCAGAACTGACAGTAAGTATTTGAATTTAGTTTAACAGGCAAAAATACGCAATTTTGTTAAATTTTTACATATGTGGTCTTTCAAGATCCCCAGTGTGCAGTAATACTGATATCTTCAAGTTCGCACAAGGAGGGATACATATCGATAATCCAACGTTAGGTACAATACTAGTACACTTCGCGTACACAATCGTAACACAATATACATATACAGTGAGTCACAAAAGTCTTCACACACTTGATTTTTTTTTTGATTTTTTACCAGTTACGAGAGTTATAATATAGGTAAAAACAGAAAAAAAATTTATTATAAATAAATAACAC
>FIZR01016895.1:0-38343 GCA_900060175.1 Ferrisia virgata
TGGTGGTTGGAAAACCCACCTAGGCAAGCGGCCATGATGACCACCCAAACGCCACGATGGCCTTTGAGTCCCTACTTTAAGCTAAAAATACTATATACGACAATTGTCGTTCACTAAAGAATTCTTTATTTTGCGACACTCAAAAAAAAAAAGAATAAATAAAAATAAAAATAAAATAAACAATCACGCGCGTAATATAAGAGAAGAGTTTAACGTTGACTAGCACCTTTTACATCTACATCTCAGCGGTTTCAAAACTCGACTCTTTCCAATCTCGTTTTCACATTGAACGTTGGCTAAGATTAGATAGATCGAACTCGACTATACTCGCTCTATCTGTGACGTTTAACGCAACACAACGGTGCACAAATCTCAAATTATAGGCAATTACCAAAATAAAAAAGATTTAACCGGTTGTGCACCGTGAATCAAAAGATTTTAAATTTAATTTAGGGTACCCCCAAAATCTTATGTCACAGTTTTTTTCCTCTTTTTAGTCGGATTTTCTATGTCATATTGTCAATGAAAACAAGGCTAATTACAGCCTATCAATCAACAGAGATTAAGGTGGGGGGGGGGAGAGAATATCAGCAAAATCCATTTTGGGATCCCAGCAGACCATTTAGACAATTTTTGGTCATATCAGATATTTAGGTACTTTATTTTTATTTTTTTAATTTTTTTCCCCGAACATAAAAATTATTTACTTCGCTCAATACAGACCAAAATCGCTCCTATTCGGTCAATCGGCTCAGTTTGACGATGGATTAGATATATATGAGTCAATTGATAGAAAATCACAAGTTGTATAACATATCCAGAAGTCAACCTCCTATGTCAATTAGAAGGGAAGATACGAGGTTTTGCCCCCTTTTTGACCTTGAAAAAGGGCGGTCCTTCCTTATCTCCCCACCAAAATGAGTTAGGAAGTTGAAATTTGGTGTGTACCGTCAGTAAGAACCCTAGAAGTACCTTTTGGGGGATTTTGACTCTTTAGCCCCATTAAACCCTTCCTACCCTCGAATGCTTTTTTTCAAATCTCATGATTAAAATACGTTATGAAATCAAACTATAAAAGGCGATTCTTTTTTTTTTGATTTCTTATAAATCTGCTTCCTGAAATCCTGCATATTATCAATTCGGTATGTATTTGTATCTAGATATTCAACACGGTCTTTTTCAATTTCAATTTAAATAAGTAAATTATTCAAATTAAAAAATTATTTCTACGTTGTGAAAACATACAACATCCCAAACAATTATTCTTATTAATGGCTAGGTAAGTAAGTAAAAGAAAGTTTGCTTTAGAAAAAGAAACAGCACCGCTCAGGTTCTTTCAGTTTTATAATTTTAATTAATTTTCCCTTAACAAATTACAGACAAATAACCGCTATATTAAATCAAGAAAATCTCGGAGTCATTAAAAAGCAAAAAGTCGAGTTTTTTTGATGTTAGGCTGCGATTGATCTCTTAGCTGTTATAAAAAGAATTTTTTCCTCATCTTATAAGTAATACGAATTAGTGCAATTAAAGTTGTAAAATCTTATGCAAAGATATTAATAAACCGTAGATATATTTTTTTCCTTTATGAAGAAAAAAAAAAAAAAAAAAAAAATTAAAAAAGGGAAGATTAAAAAAAAGGAGTAGATAAAAAAAACTTTATGGCGCGATTTAAAAGGATAAATTTTAAAAGAATAGGAAACTTCTCTTGAAAACTTTTTTCTCAACATTAAAGTTGAAAACATGACGCTAATTGTCAGAGATTCGTTTTTAATTACATTAATGTGCGAGGAGGTGGCCGGTTACGCTGAGTTCATTTTTAACGGTATGGAAATTTTAAGGGAAAAAAACCTGAAGGGACGTTCCACAATCCACACATAGCCTGATTTCACGTTAAATTAACCGAGGACGCTTTGGTTTTTGTTGTTATCTCATTAAATATACAATTTTTACAAGCTACTAGCACCGAGTCTTTTCTTTAGTTGAATTTTTCCGAAGGGGAATTTGTTTTAGATAAAATTTTAGTGCGTTGGCGTTAAAGCTGGATAAAGTAAGACGGAGAGTTTTTTTTTTCTTTTTTCAAAAATTAAGTTTCGAACGAGAACATCAAAGTTGTGTTAGATTTAAAAATAACGTAACTTAATAAAAAATTCGCTTTTTCTAGTCGATGTTTATCTATACCTCAGCCAATCTTGTATTTAAATTTTGAAAATTTTTGAAATTTTACAAGGTCGTAAAATACATCACTAAAAAGGCTGAAATTTTAATAAGTAAAGTACTCCTTTTAATAAATTTATACCTCGTGAAATCATCCGAGATCATTTTTCTTTCATATATCCTTTTATTTTTAAAGTTTATTAAGATATTTTTGACGTTTCATGAAAAATTTCGAATACTCGAGCGTGGGTAATTCGCTCTCCAAAACGGTGACATCGGCATGAAGTTTTTCTCGCAAATTCTAAAATTTTAAGCCTCTTGAAATGATTAATGGCTTAGGCGCAAGTTATATTCAAACCGAGGTAAAATGTCATCTTCGATAAAAAAAATTGAAATACTTTTAAAATTTCAGAATTATGTCGGAAAAAAAAGTAGAGAGCGAATTATTACGTTTTTTTCCTCCTTTTTATGACGTGTGCCAAAAATACACCTTTTTGGGACGGGAAATGGTGTCTGGTGAGAAGTAAAAAATCGAAACCTTCAAAAGATATCAACTTATGTATAAAAACACTTACGACTCGACATCTATAATTTAACATGCAATGCTTCAGTTCTTTAGTTCACTTTTAGAGAGTGATAGGCAAGGAACAATCCATTTTAAAAATCAGAAAAATATTAAAAACTACGACATCTCGCCACTTAATTGTTCTAGAAGGCTAATTTTTGAAAATATTAGACCGCTTGTTGATTGGTTAAAATAAAGAAATATTTTTGCTATTTTTGTACCCCCCCCCCCATGAAAATTTTCACCATTATAGAAAGATATACAAGGTATTCCGTCTCAATATGGAGCTACCGAGCTTCATAGACCAATAACTACGAAACATTCATATCTAGTACATGTATGTAGGTTTGCCTAATTCCAAATTGAAGGGGCAGAATATACACCACCAAGGATCAAACAGCATACTTGCCTACCTCAACTAATATAAGGAATTTCGAAAAATTCATTTTGAAAATAAAAAACTTGAAATAATTACCGAAGCCAATTAATGGATGAGACAGGGGGGGGGGGTCGTCTAAATGGTAATCCCAGATAAGAACAGGCGAAATGTCCTCGTTTTCAGGTATTTAAAATTTTCACAAAATATCATTGGGTGCCTCAAAAAACTTTTTTGATTAAAAAAATTTCCTTTATTGTACTTCTCTCCCCAAAGTATATCGAAAAACTAAATGTTTATGGGAAAAAATTCTATATTCGCTCGCACTGCAGCAAAAATTATGGTTTCCATCCAAGTGTTGAAAGTAAAGATGGATCTAACAATATGACTTTTTTCAAAATTTTTCACTCCGTACAAGGGGTAAAATTGACAAAAGAAGAACTTTAAATTGCTGTAGGTGCAGATCCTCGGGAGATACATGAATTTTTTTTCACTGAAATGCATGCTTCGAAAGGTATAATTTATTTCAATTTTTTTGGCAAGGTGGACCATGCTGAAAATTAGTGAAATGCGATCTTCTTTGAAGTGATGACCAATACGCTAAAAATGAATAAAAGGAAAGTTGCTCAGCGTAAACTGTTATATTCGATTACGCCATTACGATTTTGGCTGAAGAACATGATTGCAGAATTGTGAACAAAGGTGTGTACGGAGGATGAAGGAACAAATTGGGAACGAAAAGTTTAAACAAAAAATAAACGTCAGATTCGTTTTCCAGTGTGTCTGACTTGGCCGAAAAACATCCCTTTTCTAATACTTTAACCCACATTCAAGATGAAAAAAAATTACAATATTCAAAAAAAAAGTATATTTTATACCAAACAACATTTTATATCGAGAGAGTTCTGAAATTTTGGGCATTTACTATCTGTATTGATATAAAATCATAAAAAAGTTGCACCGAACTTTTGCAGTCCCGCTTCGGAGGTTCAAATGCACCTCGTCTCGCACTTTTGAGGCAATCACCAAGTTTGTGGAATTCGTGTTGTTTTCACACAAAATTAACTCCCCGAACGTGTGGTAGCCATGGCAAAGAGAGGGTTGGGGTCTAGATCCCCAGGGCCATTCAGATCGAAAAACTTGAAAAATTTTCACATTGATGCTAATATCTTCGACATGGATATGTCTTAAGGCTGGGGGTCATTTCGTGAAATTTTTTGATGCAACGTTTTTAATGTGACGTTCCTGATTTTCGATTTGAAGTTTTTGATCAAAATCTTGCAATGAAAGATGATTATGAATTACTTTTGCAATTTATGTTAAAATGCTGACATGAATATGTCTATTAAAAAAAAAATTGAAAAAATTAAAAAAGTGAAAAATTAAATTAAGAAATTAAAAAAATAAGAAATACTTGAAAAATTTAAAAAATTATTTAAAATTTTGGATAAAAAACTTCTGATGATAAATTATAAAATTTTTTTGCCAGGCAATAATTAAATAAAATGTCAAAATGGATAAGAGTAAATGTTTTTGATTTGAAATTTTTGATCAAAAACTCGCAATGAAAGATGATTATGAGTGATTTTTGTACTTTATGTCACAGTGTTGACCTGGATATGGGATATGTCTTAGGGCTGGCTCCACCACTTCATTTTCATCCAAAGCAATCAAGATAGTATCATCTGCATTTCGCAGATTAGAGATTCTTCATCCTCCAATAGAAATACCACCAGTCCAATGTTCAAGAGCCTTGCGAATTATATGCTCACCATAGACGTTGAATAACTGCGGGGATAATATGCATCCTTGACGCACGCCCCGTTCCGCTTGAAAAGCTTCAGATTCTTCACCGTCAACTCTCACTACCATAGAATTGAACTCATACAGGGACTCTACCAAATCTACTATATGAGCAGGGACTCCCATTTCTCTTAGAACTTTGAAGAGCTTCTTCCAATTCACACAGTAAAAGGCTTTGGCGTAATCTATGAAACACATCACTACAGGTATGTTGAACTCCCAGCACTTTTCGATAATTTGCCGGACATTCATTATCTGTTCCCTTGTTCCTCTTCCTGGCATGAGGCTGGCTAGTTCAGATGGAATTTGCCTGTGTAGATACGTCTTGATCCGGTTATTTAGGATTCGCAACATGACTTTGCTACTGTATGGAATTAGAGCAAAAAACCCATTCACAGACACACAGCATACTTTGTTTGATGGGTTGAAAAACTTATTGTTATTTTACGTTTATAGAGATACAATTTGACTAGAATATAGGTGTATCTGTATAGGTAAGTATGTGGGGTTGAAGTAAAGTGAGTATATAATGGTTATAGGGATTGAAGCAACTGGGTACATAAGGTTTCGATTTTTATTAAAAGAAATAATATTTTAAGAGTCGAATTTACAACACGAACGCGCCAGCCATAACAAGTACGTTTAAAAATTTTAAACACCATGTCGAACGAATGGAATTCAAAATGAACGACTTGGACTATCGGTAACGTACGAGTGATGAGGTTTCTTTCTAGTGTAGCTGCAGTATTATATAGCTATAGTACGGAGCGACGTTACCATCCGTTATTCGGCTCACGTATTTCGGTAATGATTGATATTACAGAGTTTTGGAAAACCTTTATAACAGAGGCTAACGTACTTGTAAGCAGGACGTTGATTTCATTAAAATATTTTCCGATCGTGGCCAGCAAATATTCGCATATCGCGTTAATTTTTACCCACGCCCAGCGCCACGTGAAATTTCTCTCTCTCTCTCTCATCGTACATCTCCACGCCATATAGGTATACCAACATATAACAGCACTCTACATATGTTTACCATATTTTTCAAATTTTACAACACTATAAGCGTAATGTAGTAAATTTAAATTAGCGCATATATTAACCCATCGCTCGCTCGCGTACAAACCGAAGCCATGTTTCTCGCGCTCGTAAGCGTAACGCGGCGAATTTTCTGAACTGTGTCAAATCTCTTAATACTTTTCGGCAATACGTTCATTAATAAAAGTTAAGACGTTTTGGGTGTTAAGGAGTCAAGTTGTACTTTTAATGCTATTACAGCGCGCAAATTTAAGGATCACTTTTGTATTTTATCGTTTTAAGCTCGAACAAAAATTCCAACATTGGTAAATTATACAGTGACAAAGTTTTACAACATAAACACCGTGTAAAACTTAACGAAAACGTTACTTTACATTTTAGTAAATTGAGAATTTAAATTATTACGGAGAAGTTAGCGGTAGCGGTCGGATCGGTATCCGCAATAAGCAACGTACATATATATATATACGGTTTTGCGCTAACCAACAAAATCGAAAAACACGCGCGTTTTAGATTACCGATTTATGGCTCGAATTAGAACTGAAATTAAGACGATCGAACAAATTCACGCGCCAATAAAGTAAATGTTTTTTTTTCTTCTTTTTTACGATACTTGCGTGTTTCTTCATCTTCTTCTTAGATGTACATTTATAAAGCCTGTACGAGTTCTGCACCAAATGAGAAAAAAAAAATTCCGAAAGAAATAAAAAAAAAAAATACCATTTTTGCTAGTTTCCGGAGAAAGGGTTTCAAAGTTTACGAAATTATAAATCGCTGTTATACGTATTTACAGTCACTACGTTTGAGCAAAAACGGGTCAAATTCTAGAAAAATCGTAAACATGCCAACAAACTTAAAAACAACGTAATTTTATAAAAGGCGAATCTTCTGCGTAACGAGAAAAAACTTCATTCAACTCCAAGTTTTTAGTAGAGATGATACAGGTGTATAAAATAAATATTCGAAAAAATGGATTACAGCAAAATACTTTCCCAAGTTTCGTTATTTTTGAATAGTCTCTAGTAATTAACAGAGAAAAAGCATCGCAATGCGTTGCTTACTGAGCCTAATTTTCGTCAAGCAAAGGAAGAAGGCGACTTGTCTATTCGTAGAGTAAAAAAAAAAACGAAGGCTGGATGTTGTTAGCCTGATTTTCTATGTCATATATTGTCAATGAAAATAGGTAATTACAGTCTATCGACAATAAGCAGGGGGGGGGATACCAACAAAATCCGTTTTGGGATCTTAGAAGACCATTAAGACAATTTTTAGTCACGTCAGATAGATATTCGAGTGAATAGCTGTAAACCTGAAAATACACAAGTAGGATCCCTACGGAATCTACAAGCCAAATTTCAACTCCTTGACTTAATTTGGAGGCAACATCTATTTTGAGCCGTGGGAGTGGGAGGGAGGTGCAATGAGGATAAAAAATCGAAAGCTCCACAAAAAACATACAAAAAACAATTTTAAGGTGATGTAATGGAACTGAAAAGTCAAAATCGCCAAAAAGCACAAGCAAAACATCTACTAAATGTACATGCCAAATTTTTACCACCTAGCGCAATTTGGAGAAGAGATATGCGTGGAACTGACTTTTTTCAAGGTCCAAAAATATGAGAAACATGTTATTTCCCTTCCTAATTGACATATGAGGGTGTTTTTGATATGTCAAGGCCCATTACGCACCTGATGACGCTATGTTTCAGTCAGCTACGCTACAGTTTTCATAATCAGCGCGCGCAATGAAGATAAATTCGCGCCAGAACGTGAACATAGCGTAGTTTGCTCCTCACAATTACATCAAGCGACAGGGTAAATAACGAGCGATGTTGTACGAAGCGAACTACGCGGTGTTCACATTTTGGTGGGGATTATTTTCATTGCGCGCGTTGACCATGGAAAACGTGGCATAGCTGACAGAAACATAGCGTTACAAGTGAGCTACGCTGATGTTCACGTTTTGGCATGATTTTTTTTAATTGCGCGCGCTGACTTTGGAAAATGTAGCGTAGCTGACGGAAACATAACATCAATAAGTGTGCAATATAACTTTATTTTCCCTATTGATTATTTTAAAAACAAACAATTTATGTGGTTTTATCATCTCAGTAGCTCCTCTCCCAAATTTAGATATAACTGAATTTTAACGCAAGGTCGTTTTCACTCATACATATATAAGCTACTAACCCCAATTAACGCCAATGGAGTTCCGGATGAATATAACTCTAAAACTAAATGCACTAAAATATTTCCAAGGATTGTATCTGAAAGAGAAAACATTTTTGCACCATATTCTGAGGTTGATAGCGCGCGAGAGTAATCCATTTTAATCTTTATATGCTTCCAAACGAAAGTATTTGATTGGTGTTGTAAACCAACTGAACACATGATAATGCCAATATGTTTTTATCTTTTTATCACACCACCTCTTGCCAATTTTTGAGGTGAAAACGTCATAGAAAGCTAAAAAAAATTTGTACTTACATAAAATTGGCAAAAGGATAAATAAAGTGCAAAAAATTAAAACAAATATACAGGAGTAAAAATTTTTTGAAAATCAAAATTGAAGTTTTTCAGTCAGGATTTGGACAAATGAACAAGTCTGTGTTTTTGGGGGTAAAACAAACACAGATTTGATGAACGTTTTAGAGCAACTTCGTCCCAAAAACTGTGTGTTTTCAGCATTTTTCACTGCAATGGAAAAAAAAATTCACTAGTATTGTTTGGCAACCCTACACATCAACTTGTGTAAGTTATTACATCGCATAAAATTGATCAAAATACTATCCTATGACATGTTCTGGCATAAAAAGAGTTAAATTTTCGATATAGAGTTAAAAAAAACTTACGAAAGAACTTTATTTCTTATCAAAAGTTAGTTTTGAAAACCATCTTACACGAAACAAAATTTCATCAATTAACTTCAAAGTTGATATTTTTAGTTTTCACTTGACAGATCGCTACAAAATCACAGCACGTGAAGTGATAACACTTCTAGAATACCTGAGTGTAGTTTGAGGATTGGTAGATAGGTCAGTTTTCGAAAAAATAGGCCCTAGCGTTGTTATGCACCCGGAGTTGTTTGGATTAGGTAACTGAATTTGTTGTCAATTCAGACTTGAACGACTTCACTTGGAACAAGGCAAGTAAATGATTTTTGTTTTTATCGAGGGGGGAGGGGGGATAAAAAATATCTAACATGCCTGAAAATCGTCTTAATGATCTAGGGTGACAAACCAGTTTTTGTTGTCCTCTCTTCTACTGCTGGTTATTCTTTGACAATATAGTATAGAAAAAAAACCAGGCTAAAAACAACATTTCATAAACAAAATTCTCATCTCAAAGTTAGTTGCATGAAAAAACTTCTCAGCATTGATTCTGAAGCCACGTACTGTAAATACGGACAAAGTTTCGCCTTTCCACCTCCTCTTTGAGCAACTTTTTTGGATGAAAATTTTCATTTTAACACAAAATTAAAATAGCAAGCTTTAGCTATCTAGAGCTGAAATATGAGCTAAAAAATTTAGTATTTTTGACTCCTCATTCTGGAAATTTTGTATAATTATTGCTTTCGTGTCGTTCAGTGTCACTAGTTTTTATTTGTAAAAAAATTTGTTTACAAACTCTCTCCATCTCCCATCAAGAGCAATGTCATCAATTACACTCTTACAAAGCAATAAGAAATTCGTTCGTCTGGGTATAGGCGTACTTAGAACCTTTTTTGGGTACGGTTAGAATTTGAAAGAGAACAAAGGGATGGGCGCAATAAAACTGCAACTATTGCGTAGAAGGAATTTTTCAAAAATTTTTTGTGGAAGTGAAAGGTATAATAGAGCTTGAGTGTAGCGTGGGTAAAAGTTTTACAAGATATGAAGAGCGAATAGTTCTAAAAGAATGATTTCGTGATATGTTTCCAAATTCATTTTTAAAAAATTTCCGATGGGAGGAGAAGACTACAACCCTCTAGCACCCAATTAAGTGCGTTAGTTTCTCTGATCTTCTAGAAATGTTTTACTATTCCTTCTAAAGCTTTAATGGGAAGAGGTTCCTGGAATTACTATCAAAAGCTACTTCGTTGTCAATTGTTAAAAGTCCGATTTATAGGCATGGGACATCACTTCGACGTCAATTTTCTTTTTTTGCATGTTCCTATTATAATCTGCTCTGGAAGCAATTTTTGATCTGTTATTCTGCCTCAATACAGATTATTTGTACAACCACTACTGTTATTCTGCCTCAATACAGATTATTTGTACAACCACTAAGCCAAACCCCATATTGAGTTGAATAAAACATGCTTAAATTTATGGGCAAAATATATGCACTTGCTGACATGCATGAAAATTATCAACATTGATGCTTTGGGCCACGAATCGCTACTCAAGTTGCATATTGTAATTTAACCACTAAAAGATTTTAATGTCCACGGAGATTTTTACAATTACAAACGTTCGTATATTAAAGTCCAAATGTAATTTTGTCGATGAAACAGACTGAACAAATAATCAAAAGTTGAAACGAATTGACATTTAGATAAATTCAACGCGAACATATATATATACGCGTACATTTATTTGTAGATAGAAATTTACATTCACATATAGGTACTGTAGATAGTATATAGATACCTACCTACCTATTAACATGTACCTACAAACACACATTATTAAGATATCTTTGCAATAAATATCGCATATAAACGAACCTCAAAAAACCCACATTCAGGTAATAAATTCTAATGGAAGTACATGCATAGGATATTTAATTGATAATTATAACGATCATATATTCGTCTACGTATATTAATACCTATTGCATTTATTAGTAATTACTTTCATCCAGCAACGTAAAACTTTATCAACGCAGATTACGCTAATGCCCAAGTGATTCATAAAACAATTATTTCCAACTTTTCGCATTAATACGCCATTATACACAATAAGAAAACGCACATTTATAATAATACCGAGAAATGGTACTACCTCGCCACCTCGCTATATGCCTCCGCGAAAAAACAAAACGAAAACAGAAACATTATTAAAAGCGCATTAAAGTAGGGGCTTTGTACATTTTTTTTGTGCGGCTGAGTTTGGTTCAAAATGAAATCGTGTCGATTTTTTTCAGTTTCATTTTGCCCTTTTTTTCTTTTTTTCTTTCCTTTTTTGTAATACTTATTTGCGTGTGAGATTGAACCATACATATTTGTACAGTAATAGGGTAAAAAAGTTAAATAAAAAAAATGTTTATGTATTTCTCCTGCTTTCGTTTTTTCTTTTTCTCTCTCATTTCTCTGCAGAAAGGCGAATAGTGGTTTTACACATTATCTCATGTCAATGTCACTGTGAAGGAAAACGGCTGCGAAAGAAAAATTTTATTTTAATATTACCACTTTCATTAAGAGTTTCAATGTATAGTTTTCTTCATTGAAAAATAATCAAGTACGTGAAAATTTTAATAAAATCCCAAAGGAGTTACGTATCGAGCATTGTACTGTTTACATCCAGTTCAAAATATGGATAATATTATATTGTACTTTAGAAATTCGTTTAAACAATGCGAATAACCCGAGGAAAAATTAAAATTCAAATGTTTGAAATTTTTTATCTGATACAAAAGATGTAAAGGATGGTATGTTAAAATTGCAAAATATTCAAATCTCAAACTGACTCATGTAAAACCAAAATTCTTGTAACATGTTTTCCAGCACTTAAAATAGGTAAACCCAAGTAATTGATAAAGGATAAAATGATTTTTCTGAACTTTTTAACCGATTTGACCTCAATTAATCCCTTATTTTGGATATTGTCACAGGCGTAAAAATTTGCTGACAGCTCTGCTCTAAAACAAGGTATTGATTAAGGTCAAATAGTTGACCTGATTTCATTATTGTATTCAGAAGATTCGATTTATACAAAAAACGACACAAAATTTGGGGAGATGGTGCCCCTGGTCTTCAAAACGGGGGAGCGAAAGTTCGGAGCGACTTTCCTATAAATTTCGAAACTCTCTCACTATTAAATTGTTGTTTGGTATTGATATGAAAGTTGTCACTGTTCTTAAAATTGACTTTTTTGAACAAAATTACAATTTTTTCTCATATTGAAAAAAGGCATAGAAAGTTATGAAAGGAGTACATTTCGAATAATTTAGAAACGCTGAATACGAATCCGGTGTTTACTTTTTGTTCAAACCTTTCATTTGCATTTTGATTCTTTACCCCCACGCGCCTATGTCCACCATTCTGCAATCATGTTTCTCAGCCAAAATTTTAATCACGTAATCTGAAATAAAATTTCACGCTGAACAACTTGATTATTATTCATTTTAAGCGTATTTGCCAGTATTTCTGAGAAAAACACATTTTTGAGTGCGTTTTCAATTTTTAAGGTCGGCCCGAATCCCAAAAAAGATTGAAATTTTTTTAAAACTAAACTCGTCAAAACGCATACTTTATTGGAAAATTTTTTTACGTACACCCCCCCCCCCCTAAATACAGGGTTCACAGATGCAGCAATTCAAAGTATTCTTTCGTCACTCGCACCCCCTCCTTCCAAGAGGGAATGTTTTTGAAAAATTGATGTCGATGGACCCATCGTTGCTGTAAGCTTTTGAATTAAAATAATATGGGTACTTCTTTAAATACTCAAGAATACAGAATTTTTTATAAAAAAAATCGTTCGATATTCTGAGCAAAGGGATGCGGAGGGGGAAATTTTTTTGGGGTAGAAAATTTTTTAAGTAATAACCAATGATATTTTATGAAAATTTTGAAAATATGAGATCAAAGGCATTTCGCTTATTCTCATCTGGGAATACCCTTTGAAGAGGAGATGAGTTACATCCGTTCGGATTGGAGCACAAATACAAATGAAAAGCCAACATGGCATTCACTTTTTCATCTTGAATCACAGTTTTATCCCCTTTTCCGAAAATTATTTCCTTAGCCACGCCAAAAACTTCTTCTCATAACTCCAAAAGTGTGAAAGCACAAAAGATAGGAGTTGAAGCACAAAGAAGCATTAACGATGTAACAAGGTACAAACGAATTACTCCAGTTTCGAATAAATCGGCGGTAGTGAAGGCGCTGCCATTTCCCCAATCCTCCACAATTTTTTTTCATAATTTCAGGGAGGATTAAAGCACATATAACTCGAATTAAAGCACAGCGCGGGTGCCGGTAAAATGCACCTGAAAATATGGAGATTTTCAGCCTGATTTGCTATGTCATATTGTTAATGATAACCAGGCTGTTAAGAGTCTATCGACCTATGGCAGATTGCTAAGGGGCAGGGGATATCAGCAAAATCCATTTTTGGACATGTTAGATATTTATTTCTATTATTTTTTCTGTCAAAAAACAAAATCACTTACTCTGCTCGATATTGACCAAAATAGCCCTAATTCGGTCAATCGGCTTAGTTTGGCGGCGTATTAGATATATATGAGTGAAGATAAATTAGGGTCAAAATTCACTTTTACCCCATTTTGGGGGAGGGGGTGCTGAGGGGTCAAAAACACTAAAATTGCCCCTTTTTAAGCTAACTGACAGAGAATCAAATGTTGTATAGCATATCGAAAAATCAACCTCCTACGTCAATTAGGAGGGGAGATGTGAAGGTTTTCCTCGTTTTTGACTTTGAAAAAGGACTGCTCCTTCCCTATCTTTCCACTAAATTGAGCTAGAAAGTATAAATCTGGTATGTACATTCAGTAGGGGTTCCCTTTCCAAACTGTACTAGGAAGTTGAAATTTGATGTATTCATTTAGTGATGATTTTAGACGTGCCTTTTTTATGTAGATTTCAGCAACCACGAATTTATGAGAGAATTCTTCGTTTCGAATTTTTGTCTAGATTTACTGGGCAATTATTAATTTGATATTTTAATGCTGGTAATTAAGTATGTAAATGAGGGCATATAATATGAAAAAACTCTAGTTTTAAAAGCTTCATAGCCCAGCTACCTGCTCCCAAGTATGACTTTTAATTTCTTTCTTTTCGAAAGCAGAATTGCACAGTCGCAAATAAATAAATCTTTGGACATGATTAATTTTTCCTCGATTGTTATTCTACATACAGCAGTTTTCTATTCAGGTCACAAATTAAATATTATCTAACAAGATGACAGCAAAGAATGTAATTTCAAGATTTGTATTTAATTTAGCAAAAATTTATTTAACTCGCCACCAAACTGCACTAATTAATCTTTTCATTCACTTTATTATCAAATTTTCACGACTAAAGCACTCCAGCTAAACAAATTGTAAACTGAAACAAATTTTTAGTAAGAATTCTTTTTAAATTCAAATAAAGAGTATAACCACGGATAGCCAGCGTTCATTTTGAACATTGTGATTTTAAAGTTTTCTCAGTGACTGGGCGCCAATGACCATTAAGTCGATTTTCATAATTTATCACTATACTGGCGTATTTTCATTTTCAGCAATGTACTTACGTACTTACCCTTGAGCATTAATATTTTTCAAATTCAAAACATTCAAAAGTTGGTAAAAGCTTCGACGATATAACACGTTTTAATTCTCATTTATACGATTACGTAGATCGTATAGATTAATAAAAACGTTTTGTTTGAACGAAAGCTATCGTATTATAGGAAAAATCTGCAGAGCGTGCGACTTTGACGAATTGGCCGAATTTGGTAGCTCGATAAGAAATATATGTTCATTAGGAATATTGAAAGTTATAAAATTCTATACCCGCTGCGCTGGTTATCTAAAATATGGGCAAACGTTTCACGAATCATAAATTTCTATTAGGCCTGTATTAAAGTTCAATCGACAGAATAAGTACCGACATTAGAAACAGTAGTGGAAATTTTAGCAATTTTCGAACATATAGTTGTTTCTTTGCCCCTCCATCTGTTCATGCTTTTTTTCTTTTTTCCATTCATTTGAAAAATGAAAAGGAGCGGTATAAATTGCATCGCAGAATGCTGTACGAATCATTAAGTTTTATTTTACGGTATCTTCCGGTTCGCAGTTAAATAACGCGCAGGTTACTTACTTACTATACATATACATATCTGCTACATATAGAAAAACACTGTACGAATTAATTTTACTCATTCGTAGGCGAAAGTATTCTTAATTTAAGTCGCTTTTTTAGTCTGTAGATTGGTATCAAATTGTTTATTATTTCTTTTAACCTTGAGGCAAGGTTTTTTTGTTACAGCTTTTTCTTATATATAATAAAGGGCTCGACCAAACGAACGAGAACCAAGAACCAACTTAAAATGTATTTCAAGTTCAAAGTAACAAAATATACGATCGCAATGGAAAAGATAACCCGCAGTTTATATTTAGAACGCAACTATACGATTCGAGATTTGGCCGGCTCGGGCCGCTCCGCTGCTGTTTTTATTTAATAAAAAGAACAAAAGCAAAAAACGACCAATGAGGAAAAAAAAAAGGTATACTGAAGCGAGGTGTAAAAGTCATTTTATAAAAAAATAAATATTGGTTTATTGGTCGGGAAACAGATTTCCTTCCATTTTGGCGAGAAGATAACAAGCCTTTATTTGAACAAAAGGCTACTCACACATATAAACGAGTTACTGGCCAGAATCCTATCCGGCTAAAACCTTTTTAAACGAATTAAAGGCGCTTTCTAACACGCGCGCAACACTTAAACGGATTAACTTAATGACGCAACGCGTTCACATCGATTGCCTGAAAAACTTTATAAAATTAAATTAATCTGATTTTTACTCGTCTCATTCGAGGTGAAATACGTACGTAGTTTGCTTTCTTACTTACGTACCAAGAGGTACCTACATTACCTAGCTAGCCTACCTAGCTAGTAGCCAGCTAGCTACCTATAGTACCTACCTACATAGCTTTATGTAAGTACTTAATGGTCGACGATCGTGCATTTTAACTTCTTTTATTGTGCTCAATGTTCAGCGTTGTAAACTGATCAGGTACATAGGCGGTAATCGTACTTACGTCGAATAATGATACCTCACTAACGGTGGCTTTTTTTTATCGTTATAATTTTCAATCGGACATTATGTTTTATTCTCTGTACACCGATGCAGTCTTACTTTATTCTTCAATGCACGGTAATTCTAATACTTTCGAAAGATATGTCGAGAATTTTTAATGTCGTGTACTTCCAAACATGAGACAAGAATATAAAAACAATCGCCAACTCCGATCAGCGTTGCTGTATAACATTCGACAGCGATGTTTTCAGAATTCATTACGAGTAATCGAAGGTACATCTATCCTTATTAATTTACGTGTTTTTTATGCACTCGAATCGACTCTTACATGATTAATTTTTGCACCCTGCTCTATTTTGAATGGTTCTTCAGCTTGATTTCTAATGCCATATTGTACATGAAAACCAGGTTACTTATTACACGGTGAAGATGCGACCGTGTTAACGAAATCAAATTTCAGGTTCTGAAACATCGCTGAGACCGATTTTAGCCCTGTCAGACATTTATTCTTAGTTTTGTTTACATAGATATATGTTTCAAGGTTGGAGGTCAATCTATGAAAATCGTAACGAAAAATCGACACGTTTTTGTAAAACTGTCACTTCAGTGTTGCCAATTACAATGATTTTCTGTTAAATTCCCCCCCCCCCAAGCAATTTTAAAAAGGCAGAGTTTTAGATAATCTCTTCCATTTTAAAAGATAAGTTTTGCGTTGAAAAAGGGAAATTTAGCGTTTTTCAGAAATAAATTTTAGTAAAAAGGAAAATAGTAATGATTGAATTTTGTATTTCATGCAACAATGTCAAACCTGATGGGTGTTTTAGATTAGAATGTGTTTTGTACTGAAAAAGCCAGCTCGAAGATGATTTTATAAAATTTATTTCGCTAGGCAAAAGTATCTAATACATAAAATGTGACGTGGAAGTGACGAGAAGTGCAATAGTTGATTTTAAAAGTTGAAATTTCATCATTGATTTTATATTGAAATGTCGATGTTACACAGTGTTAGATAATTACAGATGAATTTTGTTTGAAAGAGCAGAGATCAAGTAACCTCCATTTTCATTCTTTGTTTAATATATATATTTTTTTCGTGATTTTTGGTCAATTTTTGGAAACTTTTTATACATTTTTATCAAATTTTCATCAAATTTTCATGGATTTTGAAATATTTTTATCATATTTTTGGTCTATTTAAATTTTCACAAAAGTTTTCGATGATTTACAACAATTTTTTTCATAATTTTTGGTCAATTTTTACGCATTTTTCAACATGTTTCCGTGATTCATGATCAATTTTTTGTGCTTTAAAGTCATTGTTATCAAATTTTTACAAAATTTTCGATGAAATTTTACGATTTTTTTATATAGATGAATTTTCATTAATGATTCAAAATTTATTGGTGAATTTTGATCAATCTTTTGCACCTTTTATTCATTTTTATCTAATTTTCATAAAAATTTCCGATGATTTTCACTGATATTTTTCGTAATTTTGTCCATTTTCGCGCATTTTTCAACATTGTTTCGTGATTTTTGATCAATATTTTGCACCTTAAACCTTATGTTACCATATTTTCAAATGATTTTCACCTTTTCACCAATTTTTTGTTTCGTGATTTTTGATAAATTTTTTGTACTTTATAGACATTTTCATCAAATTTTTGCTAAAATTTTCGATAATTTTCAACATTTTTTTATGATTTTTGATTAATTTTTTGCATTTTTTATCAATTTTTTTTATATTTGAGGTTAATTTTCTCCCATTTTGGACATTGTTTTTACTCAATTTTTTTGATAATTTGCAATAATTTTTTTCATAACTTGAACCAAATTTTTGCCTATTTTTCAGCATTTTTTCATAATTTTTGATCATTTTTCCGCACTTATTACACATTTTTATAAAAAGTTTTTACGAAATTTTCTATCATTTAATTTTGGCCAATTAATACCTTTTTTTCAACATTTTTCATAATTTTTGGTCAATTTTCTTCACTTTTGATGCATTTTTATTAAATTTTGTACAAAACTGTCGACGATTTTCAATGATTTTTTTCATTAATTTTAGCCAATTTTCAAAAATATTTCAAAATTTTTTGGTAATTTTTTTGACAAAATTTTTGCACTTTTTAGCCATTTTTTCATACTTTTTCGAACTGATAAATGATTTACAACAATTTTTGTTTTTTAATTGGGGACAATTTTCTTCTGTAGTTTTTGATCAATTATCTGCACTTTTCACTCATTTTTATAAAATTTTTACTGAAATTGTAAACGATTTTTAACGATATTTTCGGTCAATTTTCACCAATTTTAGGCAATTTTTTATCCAATTCTCAATGATTTACAACGACTTTTTTCATAATTTGGGCCAATCTTCAATCATTTTTCCACATTTTTTCAAAATTTTTTATAAATTTTCCACACTTTGTATTGATTTTTACGAATTTCTTACTCGAGTTTTTGATGGCTTTAAGCAATTTTTTTCACAATTTAGGTCAATTTCCACTCGTTTTTCAAAATTTTTGGGCAATTTGTCAAATTTTCACGACGTTTTTAATAATTTTCTACGATTTTTTTCCTATTTTAGGTAAATTTTTACTCATTTCCATCAAATTTTTTCAAATTTTTCGACGATTTTCAACAATTTTTTGCATAATTTAGGCCTATTTTTACTAATTTTTCAACATCATTTTGTGATTTTTGATTAATTTTCTGCACTTGTAATTCAATTTTATCAGATTTTTACAAAAGCTTTCGATGATTTTCAACAACTTTCTCATAACTTTGGTCAATTTTTACACATTTTTCAATATTTTTTTATGAATTTTGATCAATTTTTTACACTTTTTACCTTTTTTTTAATCAAATTTTTATCGCATTTTCGATGATTTCCTACGATTTTTTTTCATAGTTTATGTCAACTTTCACCCATTTTTCAACATTTACTCATGTTTTTCGTATAATTTTTTCCTATTGTAATTTTATTGAAAAATAAATTTTGAAATATCATCAACGAATTTATTTCACAATTTTTTGAAAAATATTAAAAATTCTTGGGAAATAAATTTACAAAATTCTTAGGGGAATAAATTTCAAGAGTTTGGTTTGAAATTTTTTCAAAAAATAAGTTTTCTGTATTAGAAAATTAACACATATCCCGGACTTGCGGTATACCACAACGCCGGGGCTGGGCTTTGAGTCTGTACGCGATGTGCCCTGAGACGACGTCTCGTTCGGGCATAACCGTGTCACGCTATTACGAATTTAGTTCACGTGAACGTGGTGGTTCTCCTACAGCACATGCGAAGAAACGAAATAGCCCGAGTAAACAACATGTAATGTATGAAATCTTTTTGCACTTTTAAGTTAGAATTAGGGGTTGATTTCAGTCAACAGTCAAGAGTCAACATAATAACATAAACGTATTTTTATGTTGAAATTTTAAAAACAAATTGGCTCAAGTTTTACCTCATTCATTGGCCCGAATACATCGTGGCCCACGAGTTTTCCTCAGTGATTAACACGATGAGTCCGGGCCCTGTATGCAGATTTAGTAGAAGGTTCGAGATGGGTAGTCATTTATCCAAAAACGTGCCATTACCCTATCTCACGTAGAGATAATGTGGCCAGTCACCCCTCCCCCCTCACTCGAAGTACTCAGGGCATTATTATCCAAACAGTTCTAACCGATTACAAAATTTCCATACTGCAATTAGTTCCAAGGGTGTCGAGATCTTATGCACATGCACAAGATGTAGATTTTCATATTCGACCAAAAGTTTTCCCTTTATACCGAACGAACATAATATCGAGACCAATGAGCGTGGTTTTGGACGGGAAGCACATCCACACTCTATAGCGATAAGAAATGATATGCTTCCTGTGTACTCATTCTGGTGCAAGATAATAATCTTGGCACTTCAGTGTCTGTGTTTAACTAGTGTATCCACTTACGTATAAACCGAATAATGTATTATAAATTCTTATTTCGAAATAAAAGGGTGCTTTCGTAAAAGCGTCAACTTTCACGAAACTTGAAAGACAATCCGGAATATTTCCAGTCTTAACCGTCGTAATCAACTTGATATCTGTTCTTCGTTTCTTGTACCGTAGTAATCATTTAAACATTTAATAGAATAAGTTTATTGTATAATGGAAAACATTGATGCGGTATTCGTTCGTTAATCGAGCGATTAACGTGAAATTGATCTGTTGGGGGTTGGCATTTTGGATGGAGGTGTTGGGGCGCGGCAGGGTGCGACGAAGCGCAAATGAGGTACGTTAGAGACCTTACACTAGACCTATATCTGGTATGTACGTCGACGTACCTACGTATTACGTACGTAGGTACGTTTGTTGATTAGCATTTGAGAAGTTTCTGAACACGCACAAGACATGGTAGTGTAAAGCCCACGGAAACTCATTACAACCGCGATAATTACTTTCACGGCGGTTTCCGTTTTGTACGTATAATTATACATACAGCGAATAGAATCTTTTCATGTTTAAATGGAAACCGTGTATTGTGTTAGGTTTTGAAATAGGTGTTTGTATAAAAAAGTGTCAGTAGATTTGCTAAAACGTTTTCTCGTACCAATGAACTGAAAACGGCGCGGCGCGGCGCTTCGTCGACATCGCACCACCTTCGCGAGCTTCGCTCGCCCTTGATGAAGTGAATTAATTTCGAAGACTATCATTAGAATTCACGCGAGAAATTCGTTATATTGAGGATAACCGCATACTCAAGCGATAGATACATATATAGGTAGAGGGTACGAGGGTACCTACTTGCACATATGACGCCAAAACACTATAGGTAAATCCGCAACCGCCATGTAAATTGATTTTATTTTTATTCATATATTCAGATTTACACTTATGCAATATTATTATCGTCATTTCAATTGGCTTTGTCGAAGCGACGGTTCACACTTAACAAACTACAAAGCTGCTCGAGTGATCACACATTACGTATATAGTTCATCGAAAATAGATAACTTTTTTTACCTCGAACGTTGCATTTTTCTAGCTTTTTTTCATTTCTTTATTTTATCTATAACTATTAAGTATGTAATGAGAAGAAGCATTTTTATTAGGTTTTGCATCAATACTCGATGCCGCCATCAACGGAATAATGTAAATAGCGCATCGTCAACTTCGCATACACCCAAAAACACAGCATGAAGAACCTTCTCTGCTAAAGAAAAAAAAAAGGTTATAAAATTGACTCCGATGGTTTCACTATAGGAGAAGGGATGCGCAGCTAGTGCGTAAGGTCATAAAAATACTTGGTCCTTCTATAAGGCTATATAAATTTTGAATAATGGAATCTTTACTCGTTTACTTCGAAGTATTGATAACTTGTCCCATTATCGACCTTATCTGTGCGATTTCGATTTCCCATCAACGTAGTGGGCAACGTATACAATTTTACAATCACTTAAGGGTACTTAGGGCGTTTCGATTTTAGATTTTTTTTGAAAGTTAGAGGAGAATGTGAAAAAAAGGTGCGAAATGACGTCAAATAAACGTGGTAAAAATTGGGCGTCTCTAATTTGACCCTTACCCTAACCCCTTTTAATTTAAAATTTACACAAAAAATTGAAAAAAAAAATTTCCTTTCGTCGATTTTTTCGGTACTAACGTGTCATTAGTAGATAACACGAGACTCCAAAAAATAACTTTTTGTAATTTTTTTTCGCTTTTCAAGAGTTTTAAAATTCTGTTTAAAAATGAGAAACATAAATTATTTAAAATTTTTTCGAGGTAATGAAATAAAAGTACGAAATTTCATCATTCTTTATGAGATGATAAATAAAACCATTTTTTTTTTGACTTTTCACTTCGAAAAAAATTCGAAATATTCGATTTTTCAATTTTTAAACCTGATTTTAAAACACCTGAAAAACAAAAAAAAAAAAGCAAAAAACTTTTCTTTGGTCAAATGTGGCATGTTACAACACTAGCACCAGAAAAATCGAAACAAGAACAATTTCTTTTTTGATTTTTCATGCAAATTCAAATCAAAAGAGAGTGGGATAAGGGTGAAGTTGAAGACCCCAAATTTTTACCAAGTTTATTCGACGTTATTTCACAACTTTTTTTCACTACCTTTCCTCCGACTTTCGAAAAAAACCTAAAATTGAAAGAGGTAGTGAAAAAAATCAGCGAATCGACGTAAAATTAACAACGTAAAAATTTACGGATCCTGCTTGATCCTAGATACGTTCCCAAATTGCTCTGAAATTTCAAAACGTGAAGTTTTCTCAATTTTTGTGCTTGGGAGGAGGGGTGGGGGGTGGTAGGAAACATGATGTATCGAAATGAAAAAAAGTAGATTTTGAATTTTTTGGAGGTGAAAAAACAGAAAAAATTCATCAAATATGATGAAATTTTGTATTCTCGCTACATCATTAAAAAAGTCCTAATAAACGACTTGTAATTTTGTGCTATCTGAAAATCGAAACAAATTATAATTTTATTTCCTCTTAAATGATCCGTTATGACATATCGATAGCAAAAAATTAAAAAAAAAAAGGAAACATTTTCTCATTTCTAAGAAGATTTTGAAATTTTAAAGCATTTTGCGACGAGTTTAGGGTGTAGGCAGATTTAAGGGGGACTAGGGAAGATGTTGAAAACCAATTGAATGTTTGAAAAATGTTCAGAATATTGCAAATATTGATGAATATATTAAACTTTAGTAACATTTTGAAACGATTCCGCTAAACAACTTGATCTCTTTTTTCTTAAAACCTACAAAATTGAAGCTAAAACTTCGAAAAATGCACCTTTCATCCATTAAAAATCCAATTTATTTTACAAAATTTCGTCCTCACTACAATCGATCATTCATACGTTCCCATTTCATATCAAAGATTAAGCTTCCAACCCCCCCTCTCTTCAACAAAACCATTTTAAACCAACTTGAATGTAAATATTTATTCAATTTTTTTGCCCACCACCTTAGGGGCTTAGCCCTATCAAACCAAATCTCCACCCTCCGCCTATGGTCAAGGGTCAAGTCAAAGACCCTAAATTTTTATTACATTCATTTGATCTCATTTCGCAACTTTTTTTACCACCGTCTCACCCTCAACCTTGAAAACGACTAAAACTAGAGCACTCTAGAGCTTAGGTACTGTGATCAGCATTTGCCTTCTTTGAAAACCTGGAAGCAGTGAGAACGTAATAGTTGCCAAATGAACTCAAAAGGACCGGGTAAAAATTTAAGCCCTATAAATTAATTTTTGCAACTTGCAAAAATTACGCAGAGTCAATTTTTTTTAATTTTCGAAAAAACGTTTTTTTCAAATTGACTTTCTATGTCATATTATCTATGAAAATTAGGCTATCACAGACTTTCGACCGACGGCAAATTAAGGGAGGAATATAAACGAAATCTGTTTTGAAATCTTCGAAGACCAATGAGACCACTTTTGGCCATGTCAGATACGTATTCTTTTTTATTTTTTTTATTTCCTCCCTCCTCGAAACTAAAAATCATTTGCTTAGCTCGATACCGACCAAAACCCATCAAATTGGGCCAGTATTATTGGATTGGTAGCAGATCTGATATTATTGAGTGGGGATGACCTCAAGTCAAAACTCAGTTATGCCCAAATTTTGGGGAGGGGTTGCTGAGTAGTAAAAATCGAAAAAATTATTCATTTTCATACCAGTCGGTAGAGAATTAAAAGTTGCACAATATGTATAAAAATTGGCCCCGTAACTCAATTAAAAGGAGATACTCGGAGACTTCCGCTTTTTTTAACCTTTAAAACAGGCTGATTCACCCATATCTTTGCTCCAAATTAAACTAGGAATTTGAAATTTGACAAGACTAAATTGAGGTTGTAAATTTGATTTTTGGGAGATTCAAATTTTTACACCCAATGCAAAGCCCCCCTCCCCCACCACCAGCTCCAAAATGTGGTTTTGGGCGGTTTTTAACTTGTAAATTATGAAACATTGACAAAAAAAGAAATAAAGAGAACAATTATACTAACTACACGATTTTCCAACAATTTTTTTTTTTTAATTTTGCCCTGGTTACTTTGCTCAGTTATGCGAATATTTGATATTTATTTAATTTTTGTGAATATGGCTAACAAAAAACAGTGCTTTTTACACCCTTCGAAATTTGTCACTTTGCAAAAAAAAAAAATTGGTAAAAATTATAAATTTCAGTTGACATTTTTACTCCTCCTTCTTCCCCTACTCCTCTCCTCTTCGTCGAAAAATTGGCATCTCTCCTCTCTACATCCCTGGTTTCGCAAGTTGAAATAGTATTATGAGATAATTTCGCAACCGTCGTGACCTCGCCATTTGCAAGTTTAAAAAAAAATCGGCTTACCCTATATTACCTAACTTGGTACCTACCTCAAGGAAAGTAACGCTTATTGCACATTTGAACATTTATCAGAAAATAATGTTAAAATCAGCACGTGCGATAAATTAACTTGACAAAATATTTTTTTGATTTCATACTCGCGAGCTGAATCGAATTGAAAATTTAATAACAAACTTAATTAGAAAGTTGAAAATCGGTAAGAAAAAAATTAATTAAAACCTCGTTCTTCATTAATATTCATTAGTCTAATTAAACAAAAGTCTCTTAATGAGCAAAAATATCGAGCAAATTCAATACAAGAAAAAAATTTTCTTCCAACCATTTAACTATGTAAATTGGTATCACGGACTTGGAAGATGATTTGGATCACGAACTGGCGAGGGAAAAAAACAGCATTGTCGTCGCGTCCCGTCACGTCCACCATCGCATTGGATAGGAATGAGGTTAACACAACACAAACATAACAACAGCAATTGTTTTCTAATTAAAAGAAAATATATTTCCACTTTAGTCGGGGGTGAACCGAAAATCGAAATGAAATTTGTCCGAAGCAAGTGTTACGTAGAATGTTACAACGTCATTTGTTGCTTAAGAAGAGCAACGAAGAGGAAGAACGGAGAGAAAAGCTCTAGAAAAATGGCGGCAACATTTGCCCCGAAATAACCGTAACAAACGACAAAATATCGAGGTGAAGGGGCATACTACCCATATACTACGGTGTATGAAAGGGCAAAAAATATATATACATCGGATACGAAATAAATAAAAAAAAATGCACCGTAGAATCGGCATCAGCGTTGAAGAAATAAAAGCGAATCTTTCTTTTAATGAAAACTATTCGTTAGATTTTTATCTAAACTAACGGAATGCCGTTCCGAGCTCAATCGAATGCCTTTCACTTTTGCCATAATCAACGAAAATGGTCGGAAATGTAATTTATCATTTTCATTATATAGGAAATCGGGCTCTGAAGATTACCACGTAAGGTGAGGCTGCTGCTTTTTCCAAACGAACGCGAATATAACAGAAGCCTAAATTCAAACTGTGGCATTTTCTTGCCTGTGTAAATTGCGCGCTGCAAATCAATCACCGGTGTGTTTGTGAACCGTTTCTTTTTTAGGTTTTTTTCTGCATTTAATTTTTTCCCCATTTTTTTTTGAGGTTTCATTTATGATAGGCACTTCTTTGTTCTCGCTGGTAAAAGATATTTCTATGTAGCATCAATTCTATTTTTGGAATTTACTGCAGCGATTTTCTTTTGAATCTAAGATTACAGACTCGGCGAACAACTTCCTACTAAGTGAAAAAATTCAGAAAATTTAAACGTTTCGTAAAATTTCGAAGTTTGATAATGATTTATGTTTAAAATTTCAACTCTGAAATTTAAAAATATATTAATCGATGTGAATAGAAATTTCTCCTAAAGGTTACGCACCATCTCGTTTTTAGAAATTCGTAGACATTGCTACGAAGTCGAATAACTGAAAAAGCATGAATCTGCTGAAAGAAGTATGCTTGACCAAGTTTTGGTAGATTTTCCCCCCTATCTTTGCATAAAAATGACTAAATATTTTTAGCCTGATTAACTGCAGAGTGTTTCAGGGTAACAGTACAGGATTTCAGTCAGTGACCAGGCAACACATACCAAGTCAATGTATGTATGATTGCCTATCCTCTGAGTTGCAGGAGATGAGCTACTCTGATTCAAACGAATTTTTCTCCTAATTTTGTATGTTTTCCAAGCAAATGCAACTTGAGAATCAAAATAAGTAAAGATTTGGAATTTATTTGAAGGAAAAGAAAATTCTATCTAGAATATCATGGAGTAGTTGGTTTTCGTAATAGACAACAGCGAAGCAAGTAGTTGATGAAATAATGAGAAAAACGTGCACTAAAACCTTTAATTTTTATCATTTTTGTTGAATTATTCAAAAATTTGATCCATGAAACATCAATTAAATTTATTTTATTGGAAGAAAAAAGTTTGCTCTTTTTAATGCCGCAAATCTCATCTCTCTATGTCATTTGGATTAACAATTATAAACGTTTGAATATCAAAAAAGAGGAATGATATTTCGAAGGAACTCAATGTTTCATCATTTTTGAAAATTCAAATGCTGATAACTTCTTATCTAAGTAAGATAGAGAGATGAAGTTTGCGGAATTAAAAAGAGTAAACTTTTTTCTTCCAATAACATAGATTCAATTGATGTTTCATGAGAACAAATTTTTGAATAATTCAACAAAAATGATAAAAATTGAAGGTTTTAGTGCACGTTTTTTTCATTATTTCATCAACTGCTTGCTTCTCTGTTGTGCTTTTACAAAAACTAACTACCCCATGGTTTTCTAGATAAAATTTAGTTTTTCTTAAAATAATTTCCAAATCTCTACCTGCATTTTTTTATACTTATGTCGTTACAGTTCGCAAACCACCTCATTTCCACTATTGATTTATTACCACAGTCCCTCTCTCACATTCCTTGCCTTGCAGCACAATCGTTTTTCTTCCCTCGCATTTATCTCTAAAATTCGAATTTTTTCTATTTATGTCCAAAAATGACGCAACTTTGAGGGTTACCGCCCCAACCAATGAGTTGAAGTTACTCTATCCTTCATTTTGAAATTTTTTTAACTAGGTGCTCAAAATAGCTTATTTGAAAGTTACTCATAAAAAACTAAAAAAGTGAAAACATTTTTTGTAATGTTTTTCGTTTTTATTTTATCATATTTTACGAACCGCTTCACCTCCACTCTTGATTTTTATTTCACATATACTCGAAAATATATACTGTGTTTTAGAGCAAACAGCGAATTTTTATCATTATTAATTTTTTTTCTATGAATTTTCAAAGTGAACGACTAGTATGGACGAAAATGAAATTTTGAAAATAACATTTCTCAGCCCCTTCCATTTTTTAGGTATGCTAACCATTATACATGTAAGTGTCATGAGTTGACCTATTGCTGGTTTAAGGATAAGTAAGTTGATGCGAAACACCCGATATATGTGAACATTATTTGTTTCATACAGCATTTTTTTTTTGTGTTTTAATTCAGGCTAATTGGCCAATCACAATCGATTTTCATTGCAAACTATTGTTTCGTCGTGTTATATAAGTTTTAGATACGGTGTATACGAAATATAGGTAATCATAAACGACGTTTTATAAATTTAGTATTTATATTCACGATTGCTATGTACGACTTTTACGAAAATGCATTAATGGTTAAAATCATGCCAAGACTTTGGTCGTTAAACATTTTCATTTGAAAAGCTAAATTGTTAATTTACATGTTTTGATTGTAGTTTATGGTTTACGTTGCTGGAATATAAATATAAAGTAACAAGCTCTGGACGATGGTAAATTATAACAAAAAGGTGGCGAGATGGGCGCGGTTAGAAAAAAAAAATGAAAACTATAGGTATAATGTACCCGATTATTACATCTTTACTTTAAAGCTTATGGTATGCGCTATGGAAGCGAGTATTCTACATTGAAGAAATCACCTCCTTCTCCGCACATACAGTACGTTTATTTTCGTGACTAGTGGCATTTGAAAATGAAATTTCGTTAAAAGTTTCAACTTCAGATTTTCACCTTTATTTGAAATAAACCACGTATAATCGCGATTAAACCACAGTAATTGGTTTTCGGCGATGTGATTTGACGTCATTGCTCAAAGAAATGATAAACTTTGTAAAGGGTGTTTAAGTAACGAAGTTTATCAAACCTGTGACTGGTATTTTTGTACGTACGTAAAATGATTGTTTATTTGGGTTCGGTGTGAATGTACCATAATGGAACTTTCAGTCTTTATTTCTGCGAGTGATTATTTATTAACAATGGTTGAATTGAAAAAATAACTCTATTTCACGTAAATTACGTGTACTTCGTTTGTGTTTTATTTTTATTTTAAATTTATTTTCATCGAGGGATAGGTATATGCGGTCTCATAAATTAACATGATCGATGCGACGAGTCGTTGACAAAATAAACACCAAAGTGTCATAAGCTGTATCCACTTTGCTAGATTTATCTCAATTTTTACAATGAAACAATAGCTTATCGAGTGCTAGGTACTTGAGCTTAAGTATAGGTACGTGTGTATAACTCTTGCCAATCTGTTGTAAACAGCTGATTAAGTTTATAAGTCACATCGTAGTGAAGGGAGAAAAAAAAAAGGCATCACACTTCCAAATAAATTTTTCATTTTTAAAGAAAACTAAATGAGAAAGAAAAATTCTAAATTACATAACGTAATCTTGAAGGAAAGGCTACGCTCACGTCGTCACGGTACAGCCCAGCACAGCCGGTGCATTGTTAAATGAAAAATTTCAATGTGTCAAGAGATAGGTAGGTACATAAATTTAAACGGTTGAGAAATATTTTAATTGGATTTCAAGCAGGCGTTTTTATTAAATTGTGTCGACTTTCTTGAAGGAATGCTTTTATTCTTACTCGAATTAGAAAAAATTTTTACACCAAAAAAAAAAAAACAGCCTATAAACTTATGTAGATGCCTATCTGAGAAAATTTTATTACCCGAGTACATACTTATACAATGCTAAGTGAATAAATTATTCGCCAAATCGTGAGAATCTTAACATACTTACGAAAGTGTTGAAAAAATTTCACCTCGGTTTATCCGATAAAAAATTGGTCATTTTTTTTAAGTTTAAATTAAACATAAGTACCCATAGTGTAGGTATACACAGGGTATTTCGGAAGTGGATGATAATATTACGGGGGTGGTACACCAGCCCCTTGTACATGTGCGTTATGAGGGATGCCTATCGATCTGGAGATTCATTGCTACTGTATGGAAAATTTGATTTTTCATTTCAGGTAATAAATTTTGCATTGAGGTTCTCTAGAATTTTGATTGTAACTTTTGAACAAAAAGAGTAAATTTTTCCTTGTTCGTCCTACATTGTAGAGGAAAGTCTGGCAAACAATTTGAGACCAAAAAAATTATGATTGGATGATTAGGAGAAGAATAAATAAGAGTTGAGTGTAAAAAAAAGTGTAACAAAAATTTTGCAAAATTTTTTTTCGAAATATTTCAAAAAAGTTCGAAGTAACGTACCAATATTATGCATCAAGAGTACAGCCCTGAGTTTGCTCTTTCAAAATGGTTCTCTCCTTCAGGTCTCCATCACTCTTATTTTTCAAGTTATAAAGTATTAAAACCAAAAAGGATACAATAAAATCATTCGAAATTTATTACGTCCCTTTTGAGTTGTTTATTGGATCTTTTTGCTGTCGCAAAGCTGATCTGAACCAATCTCTTTTCGGGGTTGGAAGGTCAGCAGGCAGGTACATTTGTAAGTACTTAAGCACACCGCAGTATAAGCTCAAAATTTTTGGCATCATCATTTTAGTAAAAAATTGATTTAAAATTAAAATCATATAATTTAATTTTCCTTTTTTTTGTTTTAATTTTTTTGTAACTCTTATATCCACGTTTTCGTACACTCGTTCGCTTAAAATTTACAAAAACAAAAGAACTAAATATTTTCATACTCATGGATCAGTTTTGCGATCACAAAAAGATCCAATAAACAACTCAAAAAGTACATGTAATAAAATTCGAATGATTTTATAGTATCCTTTTTGGTTTTAATACTTTATAACTTGAAAAATAAAAGTGATAGGGACCTGAAGGAAAGAACCATTTTGAAAAAGCAAACTCAGGGCTATACTCTTGATGTATAATATTGATACTTAACTTCAAACTTTTTTGAAATATTTCGAAAAAAAAGTCAAGATTTTTTTTACACGTTTTTTTACATTCAACTCTCATTTATTCTTCTCCTAATGAGCCAATTATCACTTTCCTAGTCTTAAATTATTTGCCAGACTTTCCTCTACAACTTAGGACCAACAAGGAAAAATTTACTCTTTTTGTTCAAAAATTACAATCAAAATTCTAGAGAACCTCGATGCAAAATTTATAACCTAAAATGAAAAATTAAATTTTCCATACAGCAGCAATGAATCTCCTGAAAGATAGGCAACCATCATAATGCACATGTACAAGGTCTGGTGTACCACCCCCTTAATATTATCGTCCACTACCGAAACACCCTGTATTATGTACTCAGTTCGATCGTATTATGCAATTTTTTCATTCGTGTCTATTCTTGTGAAAATATTTCGAGGATTTATTTTATTTTTTCAAGTTTAGCTTTCATTTTTTCCTCCTCAAATCTGCTGAATATTATTATTATTTTTACAGAAACGGGGGTAGAAAAGTGCATTACGTTGGAAATTCTACTGTTTTTTTTTTTTTTTTTTCATCGTACATAACGAGGAATTTGCAAACAAGTGGATAATAGATGACAAAATTGGTAGGACAGAAATTTCATACTTGAGAGTTATATTTTTGCTCGGAGCTTTTTGTATGTTTGCAAGCCTGTTTAAATACACGTATAAGGCCGTGACTATACGAGTACCCCTGTGAAATTACATTTACCGTTTTGCTTTGCTTTGCGTCGAGTCTGTGTGTAGTCTTTTTAAAGCCTTTGAAGAAAAAAGAAACTACGTAGGTACCGAGAACGAGGAGCGAGCCGCGGGTGGCGGTGTCGATGTTGGTGGCAAAGATGGTAAAGCACCCACAACTGACTTGTCCGGACGAAGGAGGAAGGAGGGAATGTACCTACCTACGTAAATTAAAATCGTGAACGTAACATTTGCTACATTTAAATGAATAACTAAAATGCTCACATTATTTCAAGTGTAATTAAATTATTGTTGTGTAAAGAAATACTCGTTTTAAAAGGCAATTTACATTCGTTAGCACGTTTTAAAATGCATTAACGGATTTGCGGTTCGGAGTATTTATATCAAGTCGGAAGATAAAATAAAACATATTTAACCGCTTTATCCTGTAGTGTTTTTTTTTCACTCAGTTGCTAGCTAAATGATCTTTCGGTTTAGTATTGTGTACACATGGAGAGCTTTTAAATAGTCCAAAGGTATAAGCGAGATTTTTACTCGAGTTGAGTTTTTTTTTTTTTTTTTTAATGCCCGTAAATGTAGGTACGTCTACGTACGAAATAAAATTTAACGTGGCGTGTTTCGAAATTTTAAATGATGGTATTGGATCAGTATTTCAGATTTTTTATTACGTACCTATAATGTGGATGTAATAGGTATCTACAGAGAGTTGTAGATACAGGGTGTACCTTTAGGTATGGAAGCCTTAAACAAGTAGTAATACAATACACATCAAAATAGGTATGAATGTTTCTGCCTACCCTTCCCATTGCATAAACTAACATATGAAAACTTGAAATTATTTTTCAATGCAATTTTGTCCAATATCTTCAATTTTTCATACGGCTTTACTGAGAATTTAAATGCTCATAATTTTTCATCTTAGTCGAGGAACCAGCATACAAGAAGTTTGCACCCCCCCCCCCCCGCCGATTCACCGGGACAGTTTTTTCTTGAAGTTTGGGGGTCCTAGGGAACATTTCTAACCAAAAAAAAAACTGACCCTACTCACAAAATGGTGGCCATTTTCATTGACCCATCCCCCAATACTCATCATTTCTTCTTATAACTCCGACACAATACGACCTATGACAAAATTTATAATGATAAAAAATATTTTACATAAAATTTAGAACTTTTTTGTTCTCACGTTAAACGTCTGAGAGGTCACCTTCACGAGATACACGCCTGTGAAGATGCGCATCGTGCTCAAAAAATAGTTAAAAATCAACGATTTTTTCCCATTTTTTGAGTACGATGCGCATTTTTACGCACGTGTATCTCGCGAACGCAACCTCTCACGCATATAACGCGAGGACAAAAAATATTCTAAATTTTATGTAAAATATTTTTTGTCATCATAAATGTTGTCGTAGGTTGTATTTTTTTGAAGTTATAAGAGAAAACGTTGATTTTTGGGGAATGGGCTAATCGAAATGACCGCCATTTTTTAAGTGGGGCCAGTTTTTTTTTTGAAAACATCGGCTAAAAATGTTTTCTAGGACTCCCTCCTCAAGAAAAAAATTGTCTCAGAGGATAGTTGGGGGAGGGGGTGCAAACTTCTTCTATGCTGGCTCGCTGACTATTAAGAAAATTGAAGAGTTCGGTATATGTTTTTCATTTTGCTTTTCAAGCTGCATTCGCGCCGAAAATTTTTACCAAAATTGAAAAAATAATTTTGAATTGGTGTAGATCAGCTCCTGTGATTCAGAGGTTGGGCAAAAATTTATTCATAGACTCGGTATGTGTTGCCTAGTCACTAGTTGCAATCTCTTGTTTCTACCCTAAAACACCCTGTATAAATAAACACAAATAATCAAAAATTCTAATCGGCGGTTTTCGGGTACACTTTTTTCACTCGTAAAGCTTTCATTTGATTGTAAAATGATTTTAACACTAAAAATCCCAAAGCTGATACCCTCTTTTTTTAGGGGTATTCGCAATTTTATTCATGACTCATTACTCGAATAACAGATAAAAAAGTATCCTGAGAGTAAGTACTCTTTCGGACACATTTTTTACAAAAAAAAAAAAATGAATGCACCCTTTTCTCGTTTTTGGGTAATAAAGGTCTAAATATTTCTTTTATCAATTTGTCCCCATCTATTGCCCGACAAAATTCTCGTATACAACCCCCCTTTATGTCCTACATATTAAATTTGGTTTCAATTTCTTAGCATCAACACACGCTTACGGTGATTTTTCAATGAAAAATGTGATGTGGAGGTGGTTTCTGCAATGTTAATTGGGGGGGGGGGGTAAGGGACTCCCAACGATGTTTCGTGATCATTTTCAAAATATAAAAAGGAATACAAAATAACTATCTTGACCACAAGTGCCCTTCAGCATTTTCGTGGAATGAACATGCTAAAAATTAACAGTCTTTGGCTTGACTTTTGACAGCTCTCTTCCCGCCCCTGCCATTTCAAAATTTTACAATTTTTTGCAAATTGAGTTTCAGTCACAACAGTTTAAGGACCCCTGAAAATCAAAGAAAAGCGAAAAATTTTCACAGCCTGTCCTGAATGAAACAGAACCGACCACACTATAAAAAATTATGAAATATTTGGCTGTTTTTTTTTTAGTTGGTATGGCATATTACCAAAAATTTCAAAAAAAAAATCAATTTTTATCGGTATAAAATTTTAAAGCGTTGGAAGAAAGTGATGAGATCTACTTATACGTTCATTTGACGTTATTTCGCAATATTTTTTCGTACCCCATTTCAGCTTTGGAAAAAATCTAAAATCGAAACTTCCCACTTTCAACTTGTCGACTTTTCAACTACGACAGCTGAATTTACATGACATGAAACGAGAATCGAAAAACGTTGGTTTCTTATTGAAACCGAAAAGAAACGAAAAAAAGAAACATCGAGACAAAAATATTTTACACAGATTAGGCATACTCTATCACGAAATTAATTATTTATCAGAAACCGAAATTCACATAAAAAATATTCTAATATTCTTCTATAAAAAAAAAAAAAAACACCTTATTCGAAATACTTCGTACGAAAAAAAAATCCAATACGAATAAATTCAACTTATACTATTTCATATTCTTCACGGATAAGTATTATACATAGACTACGCGTAAAAATTCCACCGTAAAATTACCAAAAATGCTACGTTTCCATAACATATTCAAAAAATTTGCAATATAAAGTCACCTTATCTGCAGAGTACACGTTTAAAAACATTTTCGTAGGCGCAAAACTGCGTTAAATTTTTCATTTACGAAACTTTTAAAAACTTTTTTTTTATACTAAAAACGCTGCGAGACAATGAAATCAACAGGTGATTCACCTTCGTAAAGCATGAAATTTTAATCGCAACTCAGCAACTCGAACCAAGCGACTTCACAATTTCCAGCATGACGAAAAAAAAATCCACCAGAACGTACTTACCCATGCGAAAAATTTTAATTAAAAATATTTTTCAGCGATCAAAATAACATTTTGTCTTTTTTTTTTTTCGTTCGCTCTTTTCTCAAATTATAAAAGGGAAAAAAAAGACAGGCACCTACCACGCTTTTGACATTTTATGCCGAAGTTGGCATCTCAAATTTTTATGATCGAGTAACAAAAAAGATTCCATTCTTTAACCGCCTTCGCCACCATCAGATAATATTCGCGATTTATTAATAAATATTTACAATGGCGTAATTTAAAATTCTACGCAAATACAATCAGGGCATAATAAAGCCACGAAGCCATGATTTGGATTAAGTTAAGCATCGACCGCGCGGCTGTGGTAATGCGAATTAATAAATGAATGCCTTTGAAAAGATATTTCTTAAATGGCTCCATCGAAAATGGACTAATAAAATTCAAAATTCATTTTTAACGTGAAAAAATACTGAAGACCGAATACAAACCAAAGAAAAAATATCTATTTATTTAAATATTAATTAGGTGGGTCAAATTTCGTTAGTTATTTGGAGATTTGCGAAAAAAATTCATTTAAAAAGTTAAAATAAAAATGTTTAAGGAACGGAGTTATTATGGTCATTTATACCCGAACAGGTCGTCTACAGCAAGTTTTCATCATAACGTCAGTTTTCGGAGAGTTCAAGATACATCGATTGATACTTTTTTTTTTTTTTTTTTTAAGATTTTACCCAATTTGAAAGATTTAGTGCAGCGTTTCTCTGCTCACTACCAGTTTCTCAGATGCCAATGCTGGTGGGGGAGGAGGGGTAGTAGGAATACAGAGATACTGTATCAAGGATCCAAAAGAGATAGAAAAAATAGAAAATTTTCTTCGAGGATATAAATAGATGCCTAAAAACTAAATCTTTTCGGATGAAATTTTTTTCAAAAAAAAAAACAATTTTTCCAATTCTAGCAAATTTATTTTAAGAATGTGAAAAATTATGATTTATGAGAGTACCTGAAAAATTGACCATGAAGGTAAAAATTAAAAGATAAAAAATGGTAACACTTTTCACATTATAGCAAGCAACATTTAGTATGTTATTTAGGAGACTTTTCACCACCAAATCATAAAACAAAACTTTGACATGAATTGGTCCGAGTAAATCTCATCTTTTCTCTTAAAATGACTGAAAATGACTGTGCTATGAATTTACACCCAAAATTATAATTATTCACTATTTTTCCTTTCTTCAGTAATTTTTTTTTTTTGAAATGTTACTTTTTACGTTTTTTTACAACTTTCTGGGTGACTATGAAAGAAATAAAGGTAAATACAGGATCCCTATAAAATTTACATGCCAAATTTCAACATTTCAATAAAATTGGGCGGAGCGCATATGTAAAACAAATTTTAAAAATAATAAAAACCGTAAAAAAATCACTTTTTGGGAACTGTGAGGTGGTTTAATGAGGCTGAAAAGTTGAAACCCCCGAAAAAGCACATATATGGCCTTATTACATCTACACGCCAAATATCAGCCTCTTAGCTGAATTTGGAGGGGAGATATGCGTGGGACAACCTATTTCTAAGGTCAAAAGGAGGAAACCCACCAAATCCCCCCTCCTAATTTACTTGGGAGAATGATTCTTGGATATGTAATACAATTTTCGATTTTCTATCGATTGGTTAGAAAATAAACAATTATTTCTATTTTAGCCGCTCAGCACTCCCTCCCCAAATTTAGGTATAGCTGAATTTTAACTTAAAATCATCCTTACTGAAAAATTAGTAAATCTACCGTCAATCCAAACTAATTACTCAAATTTGACCGATATCTGTCGGTATGGAGCTGAGTAAATGAGTTTTAGTTCGGGGAAAGGGGGTTCAAAATAGATGAAATATGATTCTTTCAATAATTTTTTTTTTACAAATGCATTTTTTCAATTTTTAACAAATTTATTTTGAAATAAGTAAAAAATGATGGTTTTTGATAGTTTCAGAAAAATCGACTATAAGAGGTAAAATTTAAGTATAGTTTTTAATCATCAAACATTGATATCATACAACTATATCATGAGGGCATTTCTCCCCATAAAAATCCTTCATTCTTTTTCAGAAAATTGTGAAAAAACACAGATATGTTGGCATTTCTTAAAAACACCTCGAAAAGAGACATAATGGTAAAAATTTGCCGGAAATAATTTTTAAAGGTATAAATATTTTTTACTAAATCAATTTTTGGAAAAAATTATTGTTTTGAAAAAGTTTCGAAAGTCGATAAAATTGTGTAAGAGGGCTGAAATTGTTTATGACCCCGCTGTTGGTATACTTTCCAAAAATATATATATATATATATCAGTCAACTCCGTTAAGAACTTAAATTATCAAATAAAGCCTGATATGTGATTTGGAAACCGTGTTCATAGGTATTAGATAGGTATTTGCCTACAATTCGAAACAATCGTCACCAATACCAGTATCCTGCCACCATCTTCTTACAAATAAGTAGGTATACCGCGTACCGCGTAGGTAGATGTTTCAAGTAGGTATACATATACCTGGTAGGTCTAGGTACCTATAAGCCTCAATCATTTCGCACAGCGTAGGACGGTATATGTATATTGGTTATTTAATGCGGGCCTTTTACGTTATCAATCGTTTCATTTATGCATAAATAATGTTTCGATAATGGTTAGGTATAACTTACCGACTACATTGAGGTGTATAAAGTGGCTTATATGCGGCGTTGTACTAATCTGACATTCGTATATGCCCGAATCCCTTAACTGCGGGTACTTCACCATTAATGTCCAATTTTCGGCCGACTGCGGGTCGTTTATGGCTCTAAACCTTTGATCGCTGGTGTACGTATACCTTCCGACGGTTAAAAGATGGATATCTCTGTGCCGTACCCACGAAACCTGAAAACAAAACCATATACCGCACCGGTAAGTTACCTAAGATCAATTTCAACCATACGCTCACGTTTCAGCCGTCAAATCTCATAACCGGTAGGTAGAGGTACCCTCACCATCAGCACTACCGATAGCGAACACCTACGTCGAGTGACCCTACCGTACCCGTTGTTTATATCACACTCTCCGGTGTTAATAAAATTGCCTATCTGATTCGCCGCAAATACGAACACTCCATCGTGTAACGCGTCGTACAAAACAACGTTAAGTCTGTACGAACTATAATTATATGCTGCGAAGCTTTCAAACTACCATATGAACTCGGTCAATGTATGTACCGGGTGTTTCGTATTAACCTCCATTCCCTTATATACCAGTGATAGGTTTGCCCATGAGACTTATACGCATAATGGCTGGCATACTGAAAAAATTCAAGGGGCTGAGATACGCTATTTTCAGAATTTTTTTCCCTCGCCTAAACTCGCCATTCAATTTGAAAATTCGTAGGAAAAAAATTAATCATGATAAAAATTTTGCGTTTACTGTAAAACACAGTATATATTCTCAAGTACGAATGGTATAATACTCAAGAGTGAGGGTGAAGTAGTTTGTAAAATATGACAAAATAAATACCAAAAACATGATTAAAAATGTTCAACTTTTTCAGTTTTTTATGAAGAACTTTCAAATAAGCTGTTATGAGCACCTCATTAAAAAATTCTAAAATGAAGGACAGAGTACCTTCAACTCACTGGTCGGGGTAGTAACCTTCAGGGTTGCATTTATACGGAGAAAAAAAAATACCAAGTGAATAAAAATTTTTTTTTAGTCATTTTTGAACAAAAATTAGAAAAAAATTTCAATTTTGATGATTGTGCTAGAAATGTAAGGAATATGAGTGAGCGACCGTGGTAAAAAAGTCAAGAGTGTGGATAAAATGGTTTGCAAACTGTGAAGACAAAAGTATAAAAAAATAGGAACTTTCTCTTTTAGGAAGGAATTCTAGATCATAGATACGTATGTAACATATCCATGCAAACATTTTAACATTGTTTATTAAATTTTTAAGATTTTTCAATTTTCAATTTTTTTTTATTTTTTTTAACTTTTTTGAAGTTTAATCTTTTTTTTTTATATCTTTTAACGTGCCATGTACAGGAGCTTAGCCTACAGGCACGGTCGAAAGGAGTGGTGGAAAAGGTGGTATGCCTAGAGATGGGTTACGGGTTACATTAGAGGAGGGAAGTCAGCTTGGTGGTCTTGAGAAATTTTAATAGATTTT
>FIZR01016897.1:0-12551 GCA_900060175.1 Ferrisia virgata
GCCTTACATTTAAACAGATTCGATTAACGACGTAAAATAAAAATGGAACAGTATAATAAAAAAAAGTATACTTATTTTTTTTTTTTTTTTTTTTTTTGTTTGCTTGTCGTACTGTTGGTAGTTGGCATTCTTTTTTTGTTGTACGCCCTTGCGCGTATTACGGATACGACGATGATGACATGATGTAATATGTGAGTATTATCGATTAAAAAAAGGTATAGAACATGCTGCGGTATATGTGTGGCAGTATGTCGAGATGTGTAAGGCAATAATAAATGAATATCTGGCATGAAATACGTGGTAATTTGCGACATGGTTTTTGAGGTGGCAAGTTTATGTACCTAATATGGTATTCTGTTTTGTGTACGAAGTGATATTTGTTTCAAAACGAAAAATATCAGAGTTTGCCCATGACAATGATCGAATGGGGCAGAGCAGATTAGTTCTACAGTACGTTGAGACATCCCAAGAGATGTATGTGCGGATTGTGTGCATCATTTTTCAAGATGCTTGACACGAATATCACATCATGAAAGTTTTCGATATTGAACCGGTTTCGTGATACGCCAGTTTTATCGTAAAAAATTGATCTGATCTTCTTGGAAATTATCATACCGTCATTTTACGAGAAGGTGAACTCGAAGATCACCACAAAAATTGCTGCAAGTAAAGCAGTTTCGAGATGAAGTATAGCTACATAAGAATTCGTGATATAATCGAGCTAAAGTCTTTGAAGGAAACCGGTTCATTTGTACCACTTTTCATGGTAATATCCCTTTTCATCATCTCGACGAATATTCGTGTCCGAATTAATTTAGAAAAACGACAAGTAGCATACAAATTTGGAAGAAAATTTGGCGAAATAATCTAAGAAAAAACTGATGATTCTTGAAACTTATGTATTTGCCCTTCTTTTCATTGTCAGAGTGATTGATATTCGTGTTCAGCAACTTCGGGAACGACATTGTAGTAATTTTCAAGAAATTCAAGCAACATTTCTACAATAAAACCAGTTTACCTTTTATCTCAAAGTCGGTTCTTTTTTAAAAATTCTTAAAGGGATATTTGTGCTCAACAACTTGAAAAATTGTAGTGTGGGAGTGTTCAAAAAAGAGGGAAAAATCACCTTCATGGAACCGGTTTACCTCTTAACTCGAAACTGGTTCATTTGTAGCAATCTTCATGTTAGTATCAGTATTCAGCTACCAGGAAAATAGCAGCGTGAGAATTTTTAAGAAAGTCGCGCATAACTTTCATCATAAAACCGGTTCCTCTTATTTCTAAACCGGTTTATTCGTTACAATTTTCATGATGATATTCGTGTTCATCAACTTAAAAAAATAGTTGGAAAGTCGCGCATAATTTTCATCATGAAACCGGTTTGTTTTCAATCTTGAAAGCAGTTCTTTTGTCGCAATTCTCGTGGTGATGTTGGTATTCAGTAGCTTGAAGAATGATAGTATGGGCACGTTTAAAAAAGTTGGGAAGAATCACCTCCATAGAATCGGTATACCCCCTCAATTCAAAAACTGGTTCATTTTTAGCTATCTTCATGGTGATATTCGTGTTCAGCGACTTGAAAAACGCAGTGTGATAATTTTTAAGAAAGTCGCGAACAGCTTCCATCATGAAACCGGTTCCTGCTATTGTCAAAACTGGTTCATTTATAACAATTCTCATGATAATATTCGTGTTTAGCAACTTGAAAAATGGTGGTTTGAGAACGTTCAAATCAGTGTGGCGGAATCACCATTATAGAACCAGTTTACGCCTGGACTGGTAAACCAGCTCATTTGCAGCAATCTTCATAGTGATATTGGTGTTCAGCAAATTCCACCTGAATAAGCCGGGTTCATGCCAGGAAGGGGCACAAAGAAACCGATAATGAATGTCCGGCAAATCATCGAAAAATGCAGGAAGTTCAACTCTGAGGTAATGTGTTTCATAGACTACAGCAAAGCCCTTTGACTGCGTGAATTGGAAGAAACTTTTTAAAGTTTTAAGAGAAATGGGAGTCCCTGCTGATATAGTAGATTTGATGGAGGCTCTATATGAGTTCAGTTCCATGGTGGTGAGAATTGATGGTGAGGAATCTGAAGCTTTTTTGGCGAAGCAGGGGCTGCGTCAAGGATGCATATTATCCCCGCAGTTATTCAACATCTATGGTGAGCATATAACTCGCGAGGCTCTTGAACATTGATTGGACTGGTGGTATTTCTATTGGAGGAAAAAGAATCTCTAATCTGCATTATGCTGATGAAAGAATCATCATTATAGAATGAGTTTACCATTCGACTGAAAAACCAGTTCATTTGTATCAATCTTCATGGTGATATTCGTGTTTAGCAGCAAATGGCATCGTGATAATTTTCAAGAAAGTTGCGCGTAACTTTCATCAAGAAACTGGTTTCTCTTATCTCAAAACCGGTTTACCTATAACAATTTTCATTGGGATATCCGTGTTCAGAAACTTGAAAAATAGTAGGATGGGAATTTTCAAGAAAGTAGGGCATAACTTTTGTCAAGAACCGGTTTACCTCTTATTTCAGAACCGGTTCGTTTATAGCAATTTTTATGTTGACATTTGTATTCACTGACTTGAACAATGAAAGTGTGTGTGTTGGCCAACATTTTTATCATAGAACCACTTTACCCTTTCTTGCAAACCGGTTGTTGTGTTGAAACGAGTTTATCTGGAAACAGGTTCACTTGTAATTGTTTTGCCAAAAATAATAACATGTATGGTTTTGTGTGTAGTCCTGCCTGTTGCCTTCCTATTTTTTACCTAATTGTGATGGACGGATCATTCTAACGGTGCCGGATGAATATTTTGACTCTTATACTGGACGTCCAAAAAGTGTATGACTTGTTTTTTTTTTCTTCAAAAAAATCAAATGCAAGGTATATGTTTTGGTTCGGTTTTCCAAGTAGTACACGTTGAAATGATTTTTTGAATTTTGCATTTTTGAAACCAGTTTTGTAGTTTTCAACCAGTAACTAAAAATGGCTAATAATTCGAAGTGTGAAAAAAGTTTCAAATAAAAATTGAGGCGTTTTAAACACTTGTCATTTTTCATCCTACAATTTATTTCCCTAGTTACTTTGGAAAGGAGTTATCTATTCAGGAAATGCAGAGGTCAATGAACTTTCTGAAGCTGTACTAATTAGTCAATTTTTTTACTTAATTTATGGCCACGAAGAGATCACATCTAACCATGTTTAGGCGATATTAACCGTGACGATGGCTTTACCGTCTTCGGTATCGTAAATTTTCCGAAGTCTCTTTGTTCAACCGTGATTGTCGACTATGGTACATATGAGAATGCAAATATAGCATACTCTACCGAGCAGTAACGCCCCCCCCCCAAAAATAAACTAAAAAAAAGTAAAGGTATACCATACGTCTGAAGGTTATTCGTAGGTGGTAGGTCTGCTACGTACTATTGAAGGGGAAAAAATGAAAAGAGAACCGTATAAACGATTCATTTGGGAATCATTAGGACGTTCGCCGAATATTACTTACATTTACATTATGGCGCTGGCGTAAGTAATCTGCAGACTAGTTTACTACTTATATGCGTGCACATATTAAGACGAAACGCGAGAGAAGGTAAATTCACTCGAGAGAAGGCTTTTACGTGTCTAGTCATTACGCCGTTGGAATCATTATCATTTTTGTGGCCTTCTCATCCTTGATACTGTGTAACCTTTTAAAATAAATTTACTTCTCTAGTTTACAACCAACTCTCTTCTAAATTTTATAAACGGTTTCGTATTGAGGACGCGTATATGACTTTCATATCTTCACTTGAAAAGGACAAATTTTCTACCTTTAATTTGGCGAATATTTCGACTCTGACGCCAGCTAAGCGGCTTTTATTGTGGTGTGTGCGTGTAACATTCTCGACTATTCGGTGATGAGTTTACTGCTGAGTTCTTGTCCAACGACCGAATCTCGTCAAGACACTCGAATGCCAGTGTAAGTGCTGAGTACGTTTGTATAGAGAGCTTGTTTGTTTTCACGTTCGTACGTTTACTGTGGTTTCTCTTTTTATCGTGGCTACATAACCGACTTGATGTATTTCGAACTCGTTTTCGTGGTGATTTTTGCAACTTTTCAATTCATCATTGAACAGCATATTCTCAGTGCTCATTATTAATTTTCCAATTTGATGGATATAAAATTATCATCATGAATGCAATGGCATAATGCCTCGACGATGTAAAACTAGTGTTATACTTGTATATAGGATGCGCTATATTTGTACACGGTTTGTAACTTTTTTTGAAGCGCCAATTTGCTCCGGATTTTATTTTACAAAAAAAGGAAAAACTGTAGTCTGTACCCTATAAATGTAGGTACTATGTAGGTAGGTAATCGTGCTGGGAATTTCTCAAGCGTTTCTTAAAAAGTTGGAAAATTGCTTGATTTTTGCCATTTGTGTCGGTTGAATGTCGTTGCTACTTTTCGTTAACGATAAGTTGAAAACTCGTTTTAAAAATGAATAAAAGAGGAAAAAAACACAAGTTTACGGTTGAGTTGGTCTGTTACGGTAGACGCGCGATTTGTGTACCCTTTTTTTTTCCGTTCTCTCAAAAAAGTAGTAACGATTAAAGAATTTATGTACTCGGAATTGAGCACTTTGACTTAGTTCAAGTGTTCGGTTGAGAATTATTCAATTTTTTTTTTTTTTTTTTTTTCCTCTCGACAACGAATTTGGTATTTTTTTCCTCTTCTTAGTTAGCGGCTGTGAATACTATTGAAAAAGCAAAAAAAAAAAAAAAAATCGTGATCAAATTACCCTACACTAATTTATTTTTTAGTTCGGTATCCTGTGTTATGCTGTCAAAAGGAATTGTAGGCTATGACCATCTATCGATCTGCGACTGTTGCAGCGTGGTGAGGAAAGAAAGGACGTTGCTACAAAATTTATTCAGTGATTCTAGAAGACCATTATGACCATTTTTGGCCGCGCTAGATATTTATTTTTTTTCCGAACACCAAAATCGCTCAAATTTGGCCAACAGACTCAGGTTAGCTGCAGATGTGATGTACAGAATTATAGGTATATAATTGGAAATAACCTTGGATCAATATTCGTTAGTGTCCAAATTGTGGGAAAAGAGTGCTGAGGGGCAAAATATTAATTAGGAACAATTGATAAGGTAGATATGGGAGGGGAGGGGAGGGGTCTTTCCCCTTGTTCATCTTGAAGTAGCGCTTCCTCGCATGTCTTTCTTCCTAATTGAGCACTAGACCCAGAAAAGTTCATTTTGATTAGATTTTTGCTATTTTTCAAAACTATCCTTCGTGTTTATCGCCTCCAAATTAATCTAAACGACGAATGTAAAGTGCAAATTTAGTAGAGATCTTGAATAAACTTTTTGGAGGTATCGGCCTTTCAGTCCTATTGAACCCCTCCTCTCCTAAAGCTTCGATAAAATAGTGTTCTTTGTGGGGTTTTCGTTATTTTTCGAATTTCTTACTCTCATATCTCCCCTCCAAACTGCGCTAGAAAGTTGAAGATTGATATGTGGAAAACTTGTTCATGTTTGGAAGAGAGAGGGTGGCGTTGGTCTTTCAGCTGTATTGTACACCCCCTCTTATCCTCCTTCGCCTCCTCTTCCTCCTCACAGCTTCAAAAGAATAGTGCTTTTTGTTATTTTTCGAATTCGTTTCTCGCTTGTCTCCCCTTCTATAACCGTACTAGAAGGTTGAAATTTGGTATGTGGAAAACTTGGGGATGTTTGGGAGGGGAGGGGCGTATTGGTCTTTCAAGTGTGCCTCTTTTCTCCTCCTTCTTTTCCTCTTCCTCCTCACAGCTTCAGAAGTATAGTTTTTTCGGTGGTTTTTGTAATTTTTCGAATTTGTTTCTTGCATATCTCCCCTCTCCCCCCCCCAATTGAGCTAGAAAGTTGAAATTTGGTATGTAATGATCTCAGACGTGATTCGGAGAAGAAGGGGTAGTGGTGGTTATTCAGCTCTATTGTACGCCCCTTCTTCTCCTTCATCCTCATCACAGCTTGAGAAGATCAGTCTTTTGGGAGGTTTTTATCATTTTTCGAATTTTGTTTCTCGCATACCTCCCCTCCAAATTCAGCTAGTAAGTTGAAAATTGGTATGTGTAGATCTTAACCGTAATTTGGATGTGGAAGGCGTGTGTTGGTCGTTCAGCTCTATTGTACGCCTGCATCCTCCTCCTCCTCCTCCTCCTCCTCACAGCTTCAAAACAATATTTTTTTGGGTGATTTTCGTTAATTTCGAATTTGTTTCCCGCGTATCTTCCCTCCAAATCGAGCTAGAAAGTTGAAATTTGGAATGTAGAGGTCTTGGACGAGATGTTGGTATTTTAGCTCTATTGTACGCCCACTCCGCTCTTCTTCCTACTTCTACTCCTCACAGCTTCAAAAAAATACTTTTTTGGGTGGTTTTTTTTTAATTTTTCGAATTTGTTTCTCGCATATCTACCCTTTAAATTCCGACTGGAGATTGGCTTTTCGGAAGTTCTTGGAAAAGAAGTTTCTCGTATGGCGTGTGTCGTTTTTGAATTTACCTCAGATTTGGTGGTATTGAGCTTTAGTAGAGGTCTTTGATGTACCTCTTTTGGAGGTTCCAACTTTTTTCTTAAATATCAAATTGTGCTTTTATAACTGACTGGAAAATAGGCATTGCAGAGTGCAAGAGTGGTGCTTTTTTCTATTCCATTACTCACCAATTTAATCCACGTATATTTATTAATAATTGCATAATTATTAGTTCGATTACCGATTCAAATAAGCAACAAGTTGGTCAGTTTGTTGAGTGGAAATTTTGCTCAAATCACTTTTCATTGGTAAAACGAGAAATGCGAATTGCTGAATTATTAAAGTAGTATGATGCAGAAAATTAAGCTTATCGAAGAGATTCGGTCAGAAAGAACGATAAGTTTAGTTTTAATAATGCTCCAGTTGGATTTTATTCGCACTTTGACGTTTTTCAATAATTTATTCGACGTGAAAATGTTGAATTATCTATGATTGGGTTTTCCAAAATCGTGTGGGTTTTTTTTTTTTTTCAAATTCATTTCAAATCCTATCATACACGTGCGATAATTATGTGAAATGTGACAGTAGAAATTAAATAATTTTTAAGAATGCTTACGTGCAATTGAACGTCGTCTGTCAAAAAAATACATGGTTTTGCATTTTTTTTTTTTCGGTCTCGCATTAACAAATTTTCAACTGTTTTTATTTATGAGGAAATATTTTCGTTTTGAAGCTTCAAATTGAAACGCTTATGTGGCTCGTGGTCGAGTACACTCGTATTGGTGATCATGCTCGCCTCGTTATCAAAGCTATAACGTCAGATGCGTGATGTTGGCTAATTTACGATATTCTAATTATCGTATTTTTTTTTTAACGTCGTTTCGCAATTTTTTCGGTTGATACTGAGTTGTATAATCACGAAATAATAACATTACGTTGATAATTTTGTTTTTAATACCTATGCGAAAACGCTTACTCATTTGTGTGCGATATGTACGCATTTCAAAGTTCGTTTAATCGTGTCTGTTTCTCTACAAATAAGGCATTACTAAATTCGTGTAGTAGTACCGACTGCCCTTTCGATAACACAAATTTTTCACAGTATTATGTATGCTTTCAAAGTACTTACAATTTACTCTACTTTCGCATCGTTTTTCATACCGCATTTTTGTTTGGCCGCCGACGAAGAAAATAGCAATCTTAATAATGGTGTTAACAGTCCGTCGTGGATTACCAAATACGAAAACTATGTCGAAGAATTCGTTCCAATGATCGGAAAATTCGTGGGATTGAATTCGCATGTAACTGAAATTTTGCGAAGAGTATTTGTGTTTCTATTTCGTTGTGTGGCCTATTTAATAGAGAGGTTTTCTGGTGACCAGCAATCGGACGAAAGTGAAGCGATGAAAACTTTACGTCGAGAAATTATCGAGGATTTGAAAAGTGCGCCTTTTATGAAGGAAATTTTTGACAATTTCGGTCTCACGTCGTACATGATGTGGAATTCTATTTCGAATTTTAGCCCAATGAAGTTTCTGACCAAAAAATTGCAGTCTTTTCCTTTCGAATCGACTATTTCGCAATATTTACACGGATTTATGTCGAATTTTATCTAAGTCCTGTACGAGGAATGCTTTCCTCGAAAATTTTGGCGTAAATATAATCGTAGCGAGATATTTCGTGATGTGTTGTATTCATTCATAAACATCATCTAAAGCCTGTTGACCTAGGAAATTTGATTCGCCTAAATGTACACCGTTTGCCCTACCAAGAAAGAATAACGTTGCAGTTCGAAGAAGCATCACAAGAAAGGAGATGCGTTATCACATCTCCAAACTTGACGTTCGACGAAACGAAGTAACGATGATCTGAAAAGAACTTGGAAATGGGATCTGTCGAAAAAAAAAACAGCCTTAGTGGGAGTTTAATGTGCCTATTAAGCGTTTCGACCTTTTAGACCCTTGCATTCCTCCGCAGTCCCAAGAAAAAGTAGCGAGAGGAAACTTCACCTTCGAGATTTCAACATTCCCTCCTTCGCTGGCGGTTTCCTCTTCTGTCCCCTTCACCCACTGCGTACTCTGTCTTTGGGTTTTCTAGGTCGTATTTGAATACGCAACTTTTACTACCGGTTATCATTCTTGACATCCGGCCCGTTCCTTTCGCTGGGCACCACAATCCAATTTAATGTGTCTTGATACATGCTCAATGGGAGGTGGTTTTGTTCGTTTTACGATCCGCGACTTCACGGTTTTTTTTTTATCTCAACCATGTATAGAACTCGAACGAAACAACTAAATTCGGCCAATGAGCTCAGTTTGAAGGCGGGTGATATATTTTTGAGTGGGGCTGACCTCGGGTGAAAATTCAGTCATGTCAAAATGAGATTGGGCGAGGGTCGCAAAAATTGTTCCTTTTTGAATCAATCGATGGAGAATTCGAAGACTTATATTATATTCAAAAAGTAGACTTCTAGGTCAATTAATAGGTGTGATAGGGGGGGGGGGGTTAGAATGTTATATCCCTTCCAAATGAAGATACGAGCTTGAAAGGCTCTCCTACGATTAGGTAGTGCATTCCCACCCTGTCATCGATTGGGATGGAACTCACCCAAAATGTTGGTTTTGATCTAAAATCATCCCAAATAACTGTTGACCCGTTTCTCTCACCCCCGACATGAGTATCATGGTACTGTATGCTTAAAATTCAATGTCTTCCATCTCTGAGAGCCTGAGAGGAGTGGTACAAAAAGTTGAAAATTTTTACATTCCATATTTACTAGGTAAGTGTATATAGCGAGGATTTTTTCAATTCTGTTTCTAATATTTAGAGAAATTGAGAGCGTTAATAATTTTAAATAAAAAAAATGGATTTTTATGAAAGTTTTGCCTCGCCTTTAACTCTTTTCAAGTATTTTATGTATTTTATGTAAAAAAAGATGTGGGCACTTTTCCCTTTCAAAGAAAAATTCTTGATCTAAAAAAAAAAAAAAAAAAAAAAAAAAATGCTTTATAAAAAAAAAAAAAAAAAAAAAAAAACATGCTTTAGATTTTGACGAAACTTACGGAGGTGGTTGATTTTGAATTGAAAACCCCCAATTATTTTTCAAAAAAAGCGCACTGAAAGGGCTTTTAACCTGAAAATTGTTTTGAGCTTAGAAAAGCGAATTCCAGTTAAAATTGCATAAAAGTTTCGTGTTACAGGGCAGCCAACTGAAAAATTAATTATTGGGTGTAAAAATCGAAAATTTCTTGATATTATGGTTGTAATTTCAACGATCTCGGAATCAGGAGGTTGGCTACTCTGTAACACATAACTTTTTAGCAATTTCAATTTGAATTCATTTTTCTAGCTTGAAAACAATTTTTGGACCCATTATCGAGGTAAAAAGCCCTTTTATTGTGTTTTTTTTTTTAGAAATGAAATGTGTTGATTTTTACGATTTGCAACTTTTCAACCGCCTAATTCAATACTTGGTACACTTGGTACTTGAATGAATGGAAAACCGTAGGCAAGACGTGAAAAATTTATCAAGCCCCCAAGCGCCCCAAAATTGCAGCACCCTCCCCTAATTTTTGGTTACAGATAGGTTGTTGATATTGGTGTCGTTTTCACATTAGTCGAACCGTCTGAATACGAATATGAACTCAGTTTCAATGTCGGGCCTACTATAGACCCTAATGAGGGGGGTTTCTTGTCCAAATATACTTTTTTGCAACCATACATCTTTACTTATTGCCTCATTTCTATTTTATACCGCAATTGATGAAGCTACAGGTCCTAAGCCGGGAGTTTTCTATGGTCAAAAGTACTTCTTCAACCATACATCTTTACGTAATGACTTATATCCATCTTATAGAGCAATTGATGTAGCTATTAATTGTAAACCATTGGTAAAAAGTGAAAAATTTTCATACCTTCGAGTAAACTGAATAGCACAAACTTCCTCCTCTCCCATTCCATTCCAACATTTCAGTTACCGGTAAATAGTTGACATTGAAGTAGTTTTTACATAAGACGAACCTCCTGATTACGATTACGAACTTATACTCCAAGTCCACCTTCCCTCTCCCCTACAGGCAACAATCAGAATCGAAGAAAAGCTTCAACTCAAAAAACTATGTACAAGCTTGTAACCTAGAAAAATGGAAATTATGGCACGAAAAAATATAATTATTCAAAGCTGTAAATCATAAATTATATGAAATTGATTCAATACGAAAGAACGTATTTAGTAGGTTCGTTTTATGTGAAAACGAAACGAATATCAACAACTTATCTGCTGCACAACTGTTGGAGTTGGATGAGAGGAAGGGCGTAGATGCTGTGTTATTTAGCCTACAGGGGTTCGGTAAAATTTTCATTTCTTATCGATGGCTTATAATTAATAGCTTGCTCAAATAAAAGCATATGATATATGGAGCACTTTTTAGATTTATGTTGGAAAAAAAACTTTTGAACAAAAAAACCTCCTAATTAGGGCCTCCAGAGGGTTCGATCCTGAAACTAAGCCCATATTCGTATTCAGACGGTTCGACTAATGTGAAAACGACATCAATATCATCATCCTATATGTAACCAAAAATTAGGGGTCGGGGTGCAATTTTGGGACGCTTTGGAGCTCGATAAATTTTTCACGTCTTGTCTACGTTTTTCCATTCATTCAAGTAACAAGTGTACCAAGTATTGAGAGTTTGTTCCATCGATAACCAATTTTTTCGAATATATCGCCATTTACTCCCATATTCTAAGTTTTTTTCAAATTTTCACTACAGCGTACCCTCGTAAAAATTTTGAAAAACATATATGTGATGTAGGAGTCAAATATACATCTGAAAAGCATAATTTTAAACTTTTACGAAATCGTTATCCATATTGAAAAAAATTAAGAAAATTGGAAATAGTCATTTCGGGTAGATGGGGGGAGGGGTGTTGATTTTTTCTAGGATGCCTCTCATTATTATCTATAACATGCCAAAAAATTACAGAAATCCATTCATTACCGCCTTCAAAAAAATTAACGCGTTTTTCAATTAGACGACCCTCCCCTCCCCCCCTCAAGAACAGGTGTGATTGGAGGTGGTCTAAAGCTTCGGTCAGGGAATCGTTTGGTTTATAAAATTGCACCAAACAACAACAGGACGTTCTGATAAAATTTGAAAAATATGTTTGATTAAAATTATCCCCTCGACAATGGAGTCCCTCAAGGAGCTGTGTTGAGCCCAACTCTATTGATCATTGCAATCAATGATCTCTCATCAGTTATCCGAGCTTTTGTCTCCAACGAACTATTTGCGGACGATTTTGACATTCTCACTGAGTGCAAAGACCCTTCCATTGGAAAACATCTCCTTCAAGAATCAGCCAACAACATTCAAAAATGGTCTTTACAGAATGGTTTAAAAATGTCGTCCACCAAATCTGCAGCAGTACACTCTTGTAGAAAATACAAGTGTCCTAAAACGCTTGATATCTCCATAGGCCAATATCAAATTCCACTTTCCGAATCAGTTAAATACCTCGGCCTAACCTTCGACAACAAATTATCCTGGAATCAACACCCCACTCGAGTGAGACAAAACTGCTTTTCCAAAATAAATCTCCTGAAGAAATTAGCCCACACTAGTTACGGATCTGATAGATCAACCTTACTCGATTTACATAGGACTCTAATCTGCTCAACAACACTCGGAACACTAGTATTAGAATCGCTCTCGGAGCCTTTCGAACTACATCCACAGTAAGCCTACTCTCCGGAGCATCAGAACCTCCAATGTACATCAGAAGAGAACAAATAATCGCAAACTCCATTTTAAATGTTCTTTCTATACCTGATTTTCACACATAATCAAAATTTGTCTCTCCTCTCCATCAAACTGAGGCCTAATATATCCGATTTATTTCATACCATAACTGAAACTGAAACTCTCATCCAACATCATATCATAAATATCAACCCACCATGGCTCGATTTTGCCCCCAAAATAGACTACTCACTAACTGAATTCATCAAATCTGATACTGAATCT
>FIZR01016903.1:0-25939 GCA_900060175.1 Ferrisia virgata
CAGGATTAGGACTCTTTAGCCTGCTTATCATCTTTTTTAGAGCCCCCCCCCCCCCAGTGCCATCCTAGCCACCATAAATATGATTTTTAGGCTGATTTTTTCTGACATATTGTCAATTTAAACCAGAATATTACGGTCTATTAACCTTCAGCATATAAGCGCGGGGGGGGGGGATATCAACGATATTCGTTTTGGGGTCCTAGCACCACATTACGATCGTTTTTGGCCAGGTCAGATATTCATTTTTATTTTAATTAAATTTTAGAGAAAAAAATTTCAAGTTTTTCTTTGACGAGTCTGTTTTTTTAGTTATTTCTAGGAAAGCTACGAGTGAAGGGAGTCCCTCTCCTTCTTATACTAACTCTTCTCCAACGAAGAGGAACTGAAAAGCTTTTCATGAAGACACGAACAGAAGAGTCCATCGCTTATCTGTATAAATGTTTATTGATCTTCTAGTATCCTAGGCGCCTTAATACATGTTTTTTTTTTACCAAACACGAAGATATTTTTCGAATGAAAGTGTTACCAAGGATAAAAAAGTGATATCGTAATTTTATTATTTCCTATTTAAAAAAAAATTACATAGGAATTCGGTGGAGACCAATAAAATAAGTAAAAATGGCCGCATGAAGAAGCTGCTTAATTCAAAACTTCAAAAATTGAAGAATTAAGTATTTTATTTGGTCAAGGAGCTTTTTGCAACTCTTCAAAGCAGACAAAAAAATGTTATTTGCATAAATTATTCATTTTAAAAACTGAAATACATTAATTCTAGTTCGGAAAGAGTGGAATAAAATTTCTCAGGTAAGGTTTGAGAAATTTTTAGACAAACGGCGCCTTAAATTTAGAAGATGGTCAATTTATTCGACGAACATACTCAGTTTGTTTTGAAGGGTTATGCAAGCATTAATCATTTTGTTTAATGTTTTTTTTGAATCACTGCCTTTACAAATTATGAATTAGGCAACATCATATGCATGTCTATTTTCACTCATTTCATCAGTCTCTATCAAACCCTTGTATACATTATATATGTATTTTTTAAATCACGAAATAAATAATAAAGTTATTATGCTACCAAATTTGAATGTTGGCAACACTGCCATACAACTAGCCCCGTGCTGGTCAAAAAAATAAATTGTGTACATACAAGGTGTCTCACTTTAATATCACTGCCTTCATACCATAAGAAGAGCAACTCAAGTTACACATATGTATAATATTTTGCCTATTTTAATAACTGCAGGGGAAAATATACAAGAACCTGAAATTATTTTCTGAAAATGTGAGATCATTTTCAAAAATTCCTAACTTTTTATCTAAAAATGTTAGAGACGATCGGTTTATGGCAACGTACAATGTACACAGTTCAGTATAAGTAGAATACCTAGTTTGTGAAATACCTTAAAAAATTTAAGAAAAAAACACTAAAATTTGGTGAAAAAATCTCAAATTTTTCGTGTCAACTTTTGAAAAAGCTTTCATAAGTATCCAATTGGAAAATTTTTCTCAAAGTAACAAGGAACTCTCCACCACTTGGCACGATTATATTTTTTTCAAGTTGTTTGGTCATTTTTGCTGGTTGGTGCAGAACACTTTTGACCAATCCCTCATCAAGCCTTTTTCGTTTAATTTCGAAAGAATTTCAACACTTCACAAATGGAATATCAAAATATGGGTCTTATCGTTATGAATGAATATTATACAAATTCCATCCAAGCACTCAGCTTACAAAGGAAAATCACATAAGATGATTTAAATTACCAGTCACGTGTAAACATTGAACTTGGTCCAATAGGTTCGACGTCAAAAAAATATGACCAATTTGAGACGTACGAACACATCACTCGACAACACACTAGTGGGATTTTGAAGAGCTTCCACACGAGAAGGGGTTTTGAACCTCGAATGATAAAGGTTACAGCAGGTATGCACAAGATGAGGGTTAAGCAACACATTCGCTGATAATTACACGCGATTTACGCCAAATACATATTTCGTTCGTAGGTTGTAGCAATAAAGCACATAACCTTTACATATTATAAAGGGGTAACTTACGTATAAGTACTGCATATGGTTCAAATGCGTATGGCGGCAGCAAGGTAAGGCAGATACATAGATATAGGTACGTACAGTACGTTTCGCATTAAATGCATATAATTTCGATGTTGGTACGTGTCAAGATTACTTGAAAACAATTTGTAACGAAAGTTATGCAAAATGAGAAATTACTATTTCTCGTCTGTATTATTGTAAAAGTTAACGCGCAGCATATTAAATCGTTGGAGGCGTTTATACTTCAGATTATTAACTTTTCCTTAATCATTATCATCAAAGTAAAATAACTTTTAAAATAGCGACATACATTAAGAAGAGTTAAAATTTCGCATAAACTTACTTCGAAAGTTATTACCGTCATTTTATAATACCTCGTTGCGGAGAGACGATATAATGCTCTTTTCAAGCTTCGTTATTTTAGCGAACTTTTTGCTTCGTTTTCTCGCTACCTGCACTACCTACAGTAGGTGGATAGGTAGGTAGGTACATATACCTAACCTATACCTATACACTATAAAATGTATACGAGCGAAAATTTCACGTTCACGTACCATCCCTGCACCTCTATACCATCGCCTCGTCTACGTATACTTTCGTTCGGTCGTCGCGTCGTTGTCTTTATTCAAAGTTTATATACCCTACTCAGTACACTTTTATCGAGGTAACTTTATTGGAAGAATTACCCTTCGACGGTGCCTGGTCATATTGTTGGTAATTGTTTGCTGTAAGCACATTGCTTCTACTTGTACACGGTTAAATGTAAAAATAATGAACGTCGCACAATAGTAGGATATTTTTACAGCAGTTCTCCCAGAATGTGGCCTTTTCCAATAGGATCATGACGCTCTCCAAAGGCTATAGAAAGGCTAAGGATAGCAATTTGTTCTTGGGTTTAAGTATTGAAATTTTTTAACGGCTCTTTAGGTATTAGTAAAAGATAACTTTTGAGTGTATTCGTGATTTTCCATTTTGTCACATGGGAGGCTAGAGGTACATATCAAATTTCAACTTACTAGCTCCACTTAGAGGGGATTTATACAAGGAACAAACTCAAAGCGTAAGAAAATCCGTCCAAAAAACCAAATTTCTGGGCTACATGGGTTTGAAAAGTTGAAATCCGCAAATGACACATCTACGGCTTCTGCTAAGACTACATGCCAAATTTCAACTTTCTAGCTCAATGCGAAGGGGAGCTAGGAGAGGACAGCCCTATTTCAAGGTCAAAAAGGGAAAAACTCCCGTATCCTCCCTCCTAATTGATCCAGGAGGCTGATTTTTGGGTATGTTATACAATTTTGGATTCTCTATCAACTGGTTCAAAAAGGGGAAAATTTTTTGCAGTTTTGGCCATTTAGCATCCTCTTTTCAAAATTTGGGCCTCGCTCAAATTCGGTCCACAAGTTTAAATTGACGGCTGATCAGACGTATTTGAAAGAGGATGGCCTGGGATTGAAATTCAGTAATGTCCGAAATTTCGGGAGAGTGTTGAGGAGCAAAAATCGCCAAAATTGTTCGTTTTTTAACCAGTTGACAGAGAATCAAAAGTTCTATGACATATTTGCAAAGCAACCTTGTATGTCAATCAGAAAGGCAGATATGACAGTTTCCCCTCCATTAGACTTTGAAAAAAGTCGATTTCTCGCATAATTCTGTTTCAAAGTAAGGTAAGAAATTGGGCTATCGGATAAGTAGATTTAGTAGTAGCTCCGGATATCATTATTCAGGAGTGAGACCGGCTTTCAAGTCCCATTTCACACCCTTGTAGTCTCTAAAAAGACTTTCTGTTTAGGTTAGGTTTGGGTTGTATTGTTTTTCGATATGGTTCTTTGCAAAACTCCGCTAAAATTCAGCATGTAATTTGATGAGTTTTTCTGGAGTTTCAAAGTTCAAACATTCATTCATTCATAAAGAAATCTTGACAATGAAATTCGATTTTGACAACCGTTTGAACGTTGGACCCAAATTGAGCTTCTGAAGGAAGAAAGGGGTTTCAAATCCAGTGGTATCAATTTTTAAGGTCTGAAATTTGCTATTCTTGATCAGTGAGAGTTTTCAGCTTTTGGACCCAAATTAAACCCCAAAATGAAGCGTAAAAATTTCAAAATTTTTCAAAATGAACACGAATATGTGTCGGATTTGTTATATGGATTTTCCAATGCACTGTTTTGGGGTCCTGAAACTATCAAGTTCTGAGACAATTTTGGATCTTGGTAATTTGACAGAATGTCCAAAACGTCTATGATTTGACGATTTTGGATTTTCAATCTCCCCTTCAGAAGCCCAATTTGGGTTCAACGCTCAAATGGTTGTCAATATCGAATTCCGTGATCACAAAATCACCTATGTTAGGCTCATTCAATTTTTGAATCCCTGGAATTTATACCTGCCTCGCGTAGGCGTAAATTATTCATTTCAAAAAGAATTTTCAAATGTCACTATTTAGCCTGATTTTCAATATCGTAATATCAATGAAAACCAGGCTACTACAGTTTATCAACCAATGGCGGTTGGGGGGAAGGGGCAGGATATCAACAAAATCCATTTTGGGGACTTAGAAAACCATTAAGACGATTTTTAGCCATTCCAGATATATATATTTTTTTAATTTTTCTTTTCCAGAACATTAAAGTCATTTACTCCGCTCGATACCGACCAAAATCGCTCCAATTCGGTCAATCGGCTCAGTGGATGACTTTGGTTCAAAATCCAGTTATGGCCCAATTTGAAAAAGGGCACGCTGAGAGGCTAAAAATACAAAAAATGTTCCTTTTTAAGTCAATCGATAGTAAATCCATAGTTATATAACATATCCAATATCAACCTCCTAGGTCAATTAGGAGGGGAGATATGAGGGGTTTCTCCTTTACTGATCTCGTAAAAGAGCTATTTCTCCCCTAACTCCGCACCAAATTGAGCTAGGAACCTGAAATTAGGTATGTATATTCAGTACGGGCCCTACCTAGATGTGCGTTTTGGGGGTCTCGACGTCTAATGCTCATTGCACCCCCGTCTCTAAACACACCTCCTTAACATCCCGAAAACGTGGTTTTTGGTTGTTTTTCCTCACATAACTCTAACCTCCAAATTAAAGCACTTCATTACGGATCCTAGATGTGTTTTTTAGGGGTTTCCATATTTTAGCCTCATTCAACCCTTCCTACCCTTAATACTGCGATACTTTTCTTCAACTCTCGTGATTATAATGTTTCATGAAAATCAAGCTGAAAAAATATCGCTTTGCAAAGTTTTTTGTTTTCTTTTCGCTATAACTCCGTCCCATGACCACTTAAAAAGAAGGAAAAAAACGGAAATATACATCTTTAAACGCTTTACAATATTTTCCTGAACCAATTTTTCGAATTTATCATCATAAGGAACCCCCCCCCCCCCACTAATAAATGCAAAAGGTCTTATACTTTTCTTAATTAACATAACAGTGGAAAGTGCTACGCAAGAAAATCGCTCCTAAAAGTGAATTACGCAGATCTTTAAGAATTATTTGGTTCAATGTGAGATTTTCAAAAATTATTTCTTTCTGGGCGCTCTAGCTCCTCCCCACGACATCCTGGTCAAAAAAGTCAAAGAAGTGAAAATGTTCATCGTTTAACGCTTTACAACTTTTGTTTCAACATTTTTCTTGTAAGTACGTTATTGAGGAAGTAGTTGCTAAAAAAAAAAAAAAAACTATGCACCCCCTTGCCTCCCAAAAGGGGGGAAAAGTATGCATGGATTTTGGAGGGAATTAGTAAATTTCAAAATATATGCTACCCATTACCTATATACGAAATTTTCGCTTTTCGTAAACTTTGATCGAGCTTGGTTGATTTTTGAGCAAAAAAGCCCATGGTAATTATACATACAGAATGGATAAAAAAAAAATCCAAGATCTCCAATTTGGCCAACTTTTTGGATAAGTAGGTGTCATGGCTTTGAGTTGAAATATTCTTAAGAAAATTCTCAGTTCCCTGGGTAATGAGTACCATACGAGGTGTGCTAAAACGGGTCATTTTCGAAAGAAAAACACTTCCAAAAACTGGCAAGTCTTGGAACACTTCCTATGGCATCTACGAGGGTGAAAATTTTTACGTGGGCATTTCAGCTCAAACTACGACACGTATCCAAAAATTAGTCAAGTCAGAGCTTTCATTTTTTTTTTTTTTTTCAATCCATTCTATATTACTGGTACAATTAAAACGCAACCACGAAGATAAATTTTCAAAATGATATCAACATCTAGATAAACGTAATACAATTGATGTAACAAAGTAACATACACCCAATTTATAATAAAAAGTTATCAACTTAATGAAGATGAAATCGTTGATGCTTTTCTCCCAAAGGTGCTCAATTAAACACTATATCAGTATAGGTACAGTACTTTACCAAACCCAACGTTAAACCTAGCCAAGTACCCATAGGTAAAATAAACACGATACAAGATAATACTAGTAAACGAGATGAACTATACGATTTCGAAAAGGTATACATACACATACACATACCTAGTACCTACAGTACCTACCTACCTACGTATACGTAGAATAAGAGATACCCAGCAGCGCACACATATAAAATCGCTCCATCCAACGTTTTAGCATCGCTTTATGTAGTAAGGAAAAAGGCTGCCGCACACCGTTTCGCGAAAACGTTTTCGCAGTAAATTTCGCTCGCTCAGCGCAGGTTTCAGTTCATTATCCGAACTATGTGTCTGAGCTTATCTGCGATCTTTTGGGAGATAAAGACTCGTGCAGCAGCGTATAAATTTACTGCATGTTGGCGCGAAAGAAGAATCGCTGCTTTTTACCTTTGCCCCCTACCTGTAGCCTTACCATCACCTTGCACGTACTGTACCTCTACATACTCTCGAGATATTATTCAGTATACTTCTTATTATTTCAGCTTATAAATGTACCCTTAAGTGAGTGCGCTAATATCTCCAAAGGGATGCTACTCGTTGCTCTCGCTAAATTCGCGGTAATTAAGCCGTAATAGTGTGCTGATAAGTTTATCCTTCGTATAAAAAGCTATATAATTGGCGTGTATTACGCGAATTTCACGCAGCAGCCTTTTAAACCGGCGCAGATAAGGAAACTATAGGAACGTGAACGTCGGTTAACTCGGTGTTTTAATATCGTCGACGTCGACTTCGTGGTCGTCTCGGTTCATTCAAGAAGGTAATTTTTTTTTTTTTTTTTTTTTTTTTTTTCAACAACGCGAAAAATTACACGCACCTTTGTGGTTCGTCTCGTTCGCTATAAAATAATCCCATTCAAAACACGGTAGTGGTAGGCACTTACTTAGGTAGCTATGAGTACAACACGCTCAAGAGGGCGGTACCTTCACTCCAAAGGTTAGGCAAACTGCTGAATTCGATTTGGCCATATACATACGAGTATTTATACGAATGTATGTTTCCAACGTAAACATACTAAACATACACACTACTTTTCGTCAGTAAATTAATTTCGCATTCGTTTTAATTTCGACCATTCAAAGTCGCAGTCGTAGTCGTAGTCATCGGATAAAAGTACAAGTGAGGGAGGAAAAAAAAACCCAACCATACGTACAATACACATACAGCAGAGAAAGTAGGTACTTTGAAATAAGCAAAGAAGGCGAGACGGGCAGACGAGAGAGAAGGATAAAGGCGAACACGTAATATGCAAATTTATTTGGGAAGCCGGCATTCACACGCGTTGTCGACAATTTCGGTACCAAGTCCCTTTGGTTGTTAACAAAAAAGCGAATTAATTATAACGCGATATGTAGTATATGTTTGTACGTAGAAAGAAAGAAGATTAAAAATAGGTAAATTATCGAGGGACGTACACTGCTCGCTGGTGCTGTGCTGTACAATTCGCACGCGATTTGTGGACTTTTTGTGTCACTGCCAGACGAATAAATATGTCTTTTTAAATATATTCGTCGAGTACCTGCTTTAGCATGTCGTGGTATACGCGAGTTGACGAATAATTAAATGAATACGTCGTAGCCGGTCGTTCGTTCGTTCGTTCGTGGCGCGAGACACCACACAGCAGCCTTCTCGTTAGCATCGCAAACCCTTCGCTTCCCCTTCTTTACCTAAAGCACTCTTTCGCGCGGCGAGCTTTTTACCGCGAATGAACGAGTGGTTTTTGCCAAAAGCACGCATAGAAACACAACACACACACACACACACACGCACACGCTTAGATGGAGGAGATATACACACGTACATATATATTTATGTAGCAGATACGCTCAGGCCTCCGCTTACCGTTTCGTCGTCGTTGTTGTTATGGTGGTGGTGGTGGTGATGGTGGTGTTTGATGTGATAAACGAGCTAGTTAAAAGGGCTCATGTCGGATTAATGTAGTGACAATTTTATTGTGTTGTGATAGGTTGAAAAAAAAGAGAAAGATGAAAGTGCTCGCTTTGTTGATAAACAGATTTCAAAGAGCGAAAAATCATTCGTTTTGCGAGTCCATTTACCTGCCGCTTAGCTCGACGATTAAATATTATTACTGTCGTTTGGTATCAAAATTTTCATCATAATACCGAGGGCTGCCTAACCTAACTATTTCATTGGTACATACAGGGCGTCCTGTCGCATTTTGCTCCCTTCAACCAGTAACTATGCAACACATATCGAGTCTATGTATGTATGTTTGTCAGACCTACGGGCTAATGGGGCTGAGATATACCTTTTCACATCAATCCTTACACATAGGAAATCACGATTAAAACCAGAAAACAGAGAATTCGGACAGCGATGCTTTTTTAGACGGATTTTCGTGAATGATTTTTCTTTAATCAGTGGTAAAGGCAGGGGAAATGCAATAAGCTAAACAGTCGAGGTGCCCAAAAAGCACATCTACGACCTGCACTAAATCTACAAACAAAAATTCAACTTCTAAACGAAATTGGAGGAGGGTGGGCTTATATGATAAACAAACTAAAAAAGTAAGAAAACCCGAGCAAAAAACTATATTTTTGGGTCTGTGAGGGGGTACAATGAGGCTGAAAAGTCGAAACACTCAAACAGTACATCTATGGCCCTTACCAAGTCTACATTTCAAATTTCAACTTCCTATCTCAATCTGGAGGGTAGATAAGATAGGGACAGTCCTTTATCAATGTCAAAAAGGTGAAAACTGCCATATCTCCCCTCCTGAATGATCCATGAGGCCGATTTTTGGGTATATCATACAACTTTGGAGTCTCTATCGATTGGCTCGAAAACAAAATTTACGATTTTAGCCCTTCAGCAAACCCCCCTCCCCCCAAATTTGAGTAAAACTGAATTTTGACCCAAGGTAAACCCAGCTCAATTTCTGTCAATATCAAGCAAAGTAAATGATTTTAGTTTATAAAAAAAAAATGAATATCTTATATGGACAAAAATGGCCGTAATCGTCATCTAGAGTCCCAAAACGGATTTTGTTGACCCCCCCTCCCCCCACGATTCGTTGCAGGTCGATAGACTGTAATAGCCTGGTTTCTGTTGACATCAACAACATGGAAAATTTGGCTAAAAACCGTGTTCTAAAATGAGCAATTTCCAGTTTTTGTCAAAAATATGAAAAATTTGTTCTCGATACAATATAAAATAAATAGCTCTAGTGTACAGAATGAACTTGAATTTTTCTATTTAATTATGAATCAACTTACTCTACTCAAGTATATACTTCTGATTTCTATTCACGAATAACAATTCAAATTGTTTAATTTTGTACTCACCTAAAACAAAACAAAAAAAAATTCACATTAGTCATTTGCACACCAATATTTCACACAAGATTTTCATCAAAACTTATATTATAAAGATCTAGAAATAATTTACTCAGAAAGAGCTTTTTTTCTAGGTAATGTAGTAAAAATTAGAAATTTATTATTATTTATTACATGATAAAAAAATGTATTTTTTTTTTACTTTTCATTTCAAAAAATTTGAATAATTCGATTTTTTTATTTTTAAACAGTTTTAAAAGCCCAGAAAAGCAAAACAAATTGTGAAAAGTTTTTTTTTTGTTTTCATGGGGTCCAACTATGACAAAATAGCACCAAAAAAATCAAAAAAAACTTTTTACCAATTTTTTATGCGAATTTTGAATTTTTAAATTAAAAGACGATTGGATAAGGTTCAAGTTGAAGGCCCCAAATTTTTACCACTTTGATTTGGCATCATTTCACAACTTTTTTTCACTACTCTTTCCAACTTTCAAAAAAAAAACCTGAAATTGAAACTTCCTATTTCATATGGGCATATCTCAAAAAAAAAAAAAAAAAAAAAAAAAAACAAAAAAAACAAAAACACTTCCATAGTTTTTCAAAAAATCGAAAAAAAAAAACATAAAAAGGAACATAATTTAAAACCGCTTTAAAAAAAATGGTAAATGGTTAAAATTTGACAGCAAAGATCATTTTGGAATACATACGTTTAACAATTTCATATTTGGAAAAATAAAAAAAAAAACTTTACCACTTTTCCCTTAAGGGTAAAAATTCTTCGTCAACATTTCAACATAAAGTTCAAAAATCATTCAAAATCATCTTTCATCGCGAGTTTTTGATTAAAAATTTCAAATTAAGTACATTTTCAATTTTTTCAATTATTTTATTATTTTTTTATTTTCTAATCTCCGTTATGTATTTTTTTTAATTTTTTTACTTCTAATTTTTTTTTATTCTTCAACTTTTTTAATTTTAACTTTTAGTTTTGACTTTCTTCAATTTTCATAATTTTCTATTCTAAATTTAATAATTTGTTTATTTTTCTATTCTCTTAAATAGACATAACCGCGTCAGTATTTTTACATGCGCACCATAAATCATTCATAATCATCTTTCATCGCGAGTTTTTAATCAAAAACTTCAAATCAAAAATCAAAAACGTATCATCGAAAATGCAATATTAGAAACGTAACATCAAAAATGTCAGGTATTCGCTATAAGATCGCCAGCCCTAAGATATATCCACGTCAAAAATTGTTTTTGATTTTTGGAAAATTTTTTTAAATTTTCGAACCTTGAATTGGTTTTGCAAGTTGAAAAAAGTCGAGTTGGTGAGCAGAAATTTTTACTTCATAATTTCAAGGTTATTTTGCAACTATTGAGATCCCTGCAATTCGCAGATTTCCAAAAAAATCAAAATTTAGCCCAAGTTGTTTTTAGTTATTCCTTTTTTTTTCTCAAAATCGAAAGTTAATAACATGTAGTAGTAGCAAAATGGGATCAAATGAAAGTGGTGACAATTTCAGACCTCCAGTTCTCGCAGAAATTTTACTTTAACAATAAAATAGAATAACATGAATTACAATTTTTTTAAATGAAAAAAATACACATAAAAATGATAACTATTGATAAAAAATATTTAAAAACGAAATTCAAAAAAAATAAAATAAAATAAATTAAAACAAAAAAATGTAAAAAAATGAAAAAAATGGTCAGAAAGAGGTCCAATACATCAATTTTTCAACTAATTGTTCATTCAAGATGATTTTTGAACTTTGCCTTCAATTTGGAATTACATAAAAAGAGCACGGTACTTTCACAAAAAAGAAAAATAATAAGAAAAAATAAGAAAAACTGAAAAAAAATATAAGTAAACCATTCTAATGAAACGAAAAGATTTTCGACATTATGAACTCATCTGGTCCATAAAAGGCGATTTTAAACACATACGGTTGCTTTAAAAGAGGCATAAAAACACCAAAAAAATGCCAAAAACGACAAAATATGATTACTTCATCAAAACTCCAGAGCAAGAGAGGCATTTCGAGTTCTCATTCAAAAACAGTCGTATTAAAGCTGTTCACAGCGGAATCATCTTCACTATTTTTTTTATTTTTTCAAGTTTTCAATCATTATAGTAGCGGAGTGAAATTTCTACGAATGTTTGGAAAGAGGGTGGTTTAGGGACTGAAATTTTTACCACGTTCATTTCAACTTATTTTACAGCTATTGGATCCTATACGTATCTGTTTCGATTATTGAAAAAAAAAAAATCAGAAAACAAACCGAACCCCCTCCCTCCCCCACATTTTTCAAGATTGGACATTACACCTTGCGAAGAGGAATACCACCCGCACAGCATTGTAATAACTTGTAGAAAATCTGTTCAACACGATTTCTATATCGAGTACATTACATACTACCAACGATTATAAAAGCTGATAACTCGACGAAGAAAAAAAACTAAAAACGATAAACATCCACCAAGATAGTACATGTCACATACTCGTAACCGACACAGTCGGGTATGGCACGAGGGAAGAAGAAATATTCCAATAATGTAATTTACTCTTGTATAAAAACGTCGCGTCGCATCGTTCCATCGTTACTCGACGGAAATTTTTCATCATTCGAGCTAATGCTCGCTCGGTGCGGAGATAAACGAGCAAAGATGATTATTCATCGTGTAGTAGGCAAGTATGTAGTTCTTCATTTATACGTACACATATTTTTTTTTTCCTCGTAAACTATCAACAACGCGTCAAGTTCAACACGAAACAGGAGGGTATATTATGTATACGGTACGCGTATGAGCTAGCGAAAAAATTCTCCTCCAACGAAGGGACCACTCTTAATATATACAAACGTATGTGAAATGTACCTAGCACACAATATTCTACACATTACAACAAAGTAGATGCTCGTTTATTTATTAGAATTTAGCGAGGGTTAACATTTTTCTAATAACTGACGTATTTATCACAGTCGACGAAACGCTACGTGAGAGTAGCAGAAACAGACTGACGAAATACAGCAGTTTTATTTACCATTTAAAACCGTAGACTGACTAAAAAAGCTCACGTGAATTTTTTTTTTAATTTTTTTTAATTTTTTTTTTATCTTGAGCGTTTATAATTGCCAAGATATTTTCTTGCCCAGTATTTGAAAGGGGTCAGAAAGGTTAGGACTGAAATTTGGTGTTGGAGAGTAAGTTCTTTCATTAAGAGGAGGTTTTTTTGTGAATGAAAAGTTTGTTTTCAGTTTTGAGGTCCCATTGATTTTGTCAGCTGGCAAGCTGAGTTTGGTAAAGAATATTTTTGATATCATTTGGGTCCTGGAGAGTTAGTGTGGTGTAAATCTCTGCTGATTTTGCCAATTTGTCTACTTCTTCGTTTCCTTCAATACCCACATGACTAGAAATGTACATGAATTTTATTGTTTTTTGTGAAAGTTGAATGTTTAATACAATTTCGTGTATATTTTGGATTATTTGAGAGTCATAGAATTTATTTTGAAATGCTGATAGGCAAGATAGGGAGTCAGTTAAAATGAGGAATTTTTTAGGACGAGAATTTGTTTCAAATATTGTTTTTAAGCAATCCAGTATGGTTGCTATTTCTATTGTGAAAATAGATTAGTGTGCGTCATTTTTACAGTTTTGAGTGGGGCTATCAATAGAGAATACATATCCGGAGTAGTGTGGCTGGAATTTTTGAACCATCGGTAAAACATTGTTTATAATTAGAATAATTTTCAATAGTTAAGCGGAATTTCTCTTCGATTGTGATTGAATTTTAGTCGAATTTTTTTTTAGTTAGCCATAGTTAAATCGATTTCAGGAATATTTAGTTTCCAGGGCGGATATTTGATATGTTCGTGAAGGAGGGTTGGTGAATTAATATTATAGTTTATTAGAGAGTTATGAAGGTGAGAGATTGAATTATCGGTAGGGAAGGGGAATTGTTCGAGACGGTTTTTGACCATTTTCCTAACCAGATTGCATGGGTTGGAAGATGCTGATACGAGGAATTTGTTTAAAACTAAAGGAAATCTGAATCAGTAGATGCTTTCGATGGGTGAGGAGGGGAGTGCGCCAATACACAAGACGTATTGTAGCATTTTAAACAGTTTTGAGGATTGAAAGATTTTGTACTCTTTTTTACTTCTAATAAGAGACTGAGTAGAAGAGTTCTAGATGGGTTGAATTTGGGATTTTTTTTTTATTATTTTTGGTAGATTTAAAGTTTTTATAAGGTCTTTTTTGACGTTGAGGAAGTGTATGGTCCATTTGAGCTTTTTATCGAAGATTAATCCAAGAAATTTAGTGATGGATTCGAATTTGAGGAGGTTTTGATTCTTAAAAGTGATGGTGTGTTGTTGAATTTACGTTTTAGGTATATAAAGCAATTTGAATAGAGTCAGGTAAGAGGTAGAGGTAGGGGCTAGGTACACGTGCATACCTATCTCTACCAACCTACTTATACTGTACTACACATTTGAAAATATATATTATCGTATATACTGCTGACGTATAAAACAATAAAGCCTGGCGAATATCGCACCAGCCCCAGACAAGATTTATATATGCAGAAGACTGTTTCGGTGTGTGGTTGTCGTTGTCGGTATAGTGATGTTTATGTGTGTTTCTCAAGAGAGAGATTTTCATATTGTACATACGAAGAAGACGACGACGACGACGACGACGACGTAAATATAAGAATTACACCGAAGCTAGTATATTTTATGGTATATAGATGATGAAGTAAGAGTGCAAAAACCGAGAAAAAGAAAGGATAGAGCGCGTAGAAACACAAAACTACGACAACGACGATGTGTACCTCTACCATTTCACCATACCTACCTACCTACCCACCTACCTACCTACCTACATATATGTGTACGTACAAATCTTATGCATTTTTAGTTTTTACGACACGACGTAAATTTACCTAACATCGAAGGGATGTTTCTTCCAGATGGATGAGTTGGTTAAATGCGGATGAAGTAGAAGGAGGACGCAACGTAGGGTAATACCAGAGAAACGATAGTTTAAAGTACGACTCAACGAGACGTTATCTTTTTGTTTAAATGCGTCAGGTAAAGTACGAGTACTTAGCAACGGCGAATATATGTAGTATTACGAGCGGAATAATAAAAAAAAAATATATCACAAAGGTAAATAAGTAATCATGGTACGTCGGGCGTTCGACAAATAAACGGATGCTATGTTGTATCACGCAATTTCATAATTATGCCGCCTCGTTATAATTTTTTCGTATAATACGTCGTTGGTCGTAGTGTATAACTAAAGTACATACCTTTTTTCTTCCTAACTCGTCTGGTATATGCTACACGATGTACACATATAGTATCGTAACGAATTTTTTCCTCTATATATATATATACTTTCATTTCAAAAGCTTTATTTTCAGTTGCATGATTTGATATCGTTACCATCGGCGGGTAAGTACATACTTTTGGCTCAGTTATTTTAGCTCGTAGCTTGACGTATTGTTTGTATTATAAAACGAATTATACTACGACGACGATGACGATGCGGCCAGCACGGACAACATAGGATGGAGGTACGTACGAGTATTACGAATTTTGATACCAGATATAGTATACAAGTAGGCCTAGGTATAGCTGTATATATGTATGTAAAGTATAAGAATTTTTCATTATTCGTATACGCAGAAATTTTCGACAACGACGATGATTACGAGTATAACGAGCGTGGTAATTTTCATCGTCGCTAAATTATTTATGATGTTTATGATAAGCGTGTGTTGGGTACTTTATAAGGTAATTTGCCAGGCAAAGGCCTTGGTGAAAATTTATACTATTTTTTTTTTCCTTCCTCGCTCCTATATACCTACCTTCGAAAGGTAACGATAATATTCTTCGTGTTGAAATTTATCAACGTGTGGGTTGCTCTCTGTACGTATGGTATACGTAGACGTAACGTTACGTACATTTTATACCATATGAATTCTCAATAAGGCTGTTCTGTGAGAAAGTTTCCAAATTTTATATCATGCTAAAGATGATCTGAATACGATATAGTGTTAAATTTTATTCTCGCTTCGTCTTCCATACCTCGGTACTAAATAAACCTTCATGTTCAAGTACATAATTATCCTACAAATAGGGATATTTTTTCCTTTTTTTTTTTTTTCCATTCAAATAGTATGTTGTACGTGCAATAAAGTTCAATTGGTACTAATAAATAGGATGTTTGGATGAAAATTTTGATCAAGAATTAAAGCCAGTATTTTAGGTCAAAGTCAGAAAAAATTCCAATGTAGAATTTTTTTCATGGTATTAGGTTGAGAAAACGTTCACAAACAACATATGGTAAAAGTTCACATTGATGGAAATTGAACGTGGCCCACAGCTAAAGATGAAAAGCCCCTCCTTAAAATGAGTTTTCCCACTGCAACTGCCGAAACATAAGGTTTAGTTCAAAAAATGCCACTCATACAGAATGTTTCAAAATATTACCTAACAAACACTTTTATTTTCTTATACTTGTTTTTCGAATGGCAATTCGTTTTAGAAAATTCCATGTACTGACACAAATGATCAAAAAAATCGGTCCAGTGAATGAACCTTACGTGGAAGAAGTTGCAACTTCCTCCAGGCGTTACAGAAAAATGTCCGAAAAACTGGCCAAGGCTATGATGAAAATCATAGTAATAGGAGATACACGCTATTCGCCTTTCATCGAGGCAATTTTGAAGAAAAGTTGAATATTTGACATTGGTGTCTTTTTGATGTAAATTAATCCTCCTGAAAATAAATTTGCCTTCAAATCCTGATTTGAAACATTTTTTTCGCCAAAAAATATCAATTATGACGACTGATCATAGGCGGTTTTAGGGGAGGAAGACGTGGAATGGCATGATGAATATCTCACAAATGACTAAAAATTTTTATAAATCACATGAATTTTTGGAAAATTATGAAAATTTATGCAAAATATTGAAATTTAGTAACATTTTGAAACGATTATGCCAAAAACCTTGATATACTCTCTCGTAAAATCTACAAAATTGAATCTAAAACTTCAAGAAATGCACCTATCGTCTATTTTTTCAAAGCTCCCAACCACTTCCCTCTCTTAATAAAAACATTTTAACTGGCTTAAATGTAAATATTCTTTCAATTTCTTTTTATTCACCATCTTGGAGGATTCCCCCTCCCTCCTCGCCCTGTTAACAAACTCCACATATGCGACTGCTCATGAAGGAGGGGGAGGGCAGGGGCTAAATCTCCTGCTACTATGATTTTTTGTTGATTTTAAATTAGAATTATTTCATAAGAATCATGTAAAGGTCTCATTTATTACAAAATGACGGCTCAAGCTGGTGCCTCATTCATGAATAGTACAATTTTTATTAGTTCACATTCCCTCCCCCCTGCAGCATTTTATGCGGCGAAAAATTTTTTGGGGGCAATTTCAATTCGATAGCAATAAAGTACTTCATTTTAAAAAAGATCCGAAAAATTTTTTCCTGACCGTCTTAAACGAAACATAGTTCTATTGCGTGAACGTTGTACTTTCCACGAGAGCACCGTGGGAAATGGAACACATCTGCACGTACTCGATACGACGGATAATTATTCGTTTCTGAAAAAAATCCCTTAGTTCTTTTGAATTTTCATCGCAAAATAGCCCCTCAAAGTTTTGAAAAAGGCCACAATTCAACGAAAAATAGCTCACAAATTTTGAAAAAAATTTTTACGGGGTTCTCCTCACTTTCCAAAATCTATCACTTACCAAGTGTGAGGGTTAAAAAATAAAATTTTGGGAGGAGCCATTAATGGAATTATTTTTAAAAGTTGAATCATACTCTTAAGTATGATATATATTTTTTTAAGTGCTCAAAGGGCGAGGGAGAGGGGTGCAACATTCTGAAATAAATTAAAAAGAGAAAACGCGGTTTCAATACTTTAATTTTTTCACCACGTTGCACCCCCCCCCCCTTGAGTACCTCAGAAAATATATGTTATGCTTAAGAATAAGAACAATTCCAGCAACGGCTCTATCCACTCCCTTGAAATTTTAGAAATTTACAACCTTTTCAAAACTTCCCTAAATATTAAAAAAAAAACATGTTTTTTTTTATTTTCACATATACACCTACTCGATAAGTATCACATGTAAAAATTTCAAACTTTTTGGACCACCTACCCCGTCTGCAGAAGATGGAAAATATTAAATTTTGAGCATATACGTTCAAGATACTGGGGTCGTGATGTAGGGAATGGGTCAAAAAATTGTCTGCAATGGGATCAGATCAAAACCAACAATTTGAATGAGTTTCCTCTCAATCGGCGACAGAACGGATTGCACTATCATATCGTAGGAGAGCTTTTGAAATCAATTCAATTTTGTAGAAGCTAAAATCTGTCTGGTATACTACCCTGCTATCCTTCGCCCTTTCCTGTCGAAATTTCGATAGATGATAATTAAAGGTTAAAGGAATAACTGTGCTTTGAATTGTACAAATAAATCGAAAATATAACTGAACCTATCCTATTATTTGCAGACTAAGTTGAACGAGGAATTTTTCTCTTACCGCAATGACGAATAAAAATAAGGATAGAAAAAATACTGAAAAACTTGATCAAAGTAAATTATACGTATTAATATCGTAAAAAGTATCAATTTCAGAAAATTATCGCTGGAAATCGTTAGCTGTGTAATTGACAGTGTGGGACGTGGGTTTTACAATGTTAATAAAATTGTGTAATAACAATCGACATCTGGATAACTTCATTTTTAATTTGGTAACATCGAAAGAAACTCGTATTTTTGATATGAACAGTACGTACACATCGATTGCTGTTTGTACGAAAATTGGTAATGAAATTTACGATTATGATGAGGGTTTAGAAGGTACGAGTGTGCGTTCTCGCGCGCGTGTGCGTGTGTGTGTGTGTGTGTGTTTGTGTGTGGACGGAATCGAAGTTCAATTGAAAAAGCTCGTCTTCACACATTCCACCGCATCACATCTGCTTCACCCCGTTCTTCTATAATAAAATAATTTGCCACGCTTAAACATTAATAATCCGTCTAGTACTTTCGTACTCTATTGAATTGTCTTCCATTTTATACATTTTCAGTGGTCCGTTTTTACAAAATTTTCAATTTTTTTAGAAAGCCTGTCGAAATTTCAACACTTAAGTCTAAAAAAATTATAATGACTAACGCTCCAAGATTTAACGAAGTTCATCGTGATATATTAGAGTAAGGGAGGTGATGTATAGAAAAAATTCGTCGCATATAAAGCTAAATCGACGCAAATCACCCAGATAGCTTCCACCATTCGAAAATCTAGTATATTCAAAGAATTTTAATGAGCCTTGAACCCAAAAGGGCCTAGCGAAGAGAAGATACACGCCCTAATTTCATTATTCTTATGTGAAATCGAAGGAACTATACCTGGAACTTCTCTCTTCAGTGGACTCCTTTTGGATCACAGTACCAATTTCACACTGATTCGACTAAAATTTAATTTTTAACCATTTTTATTCTCGTAGCTTAGATTTTGCTTAGTAAAAACAATAATATTTCTTGAGTTATGGAATGCGAATAATTTTTTGGATTCGAAGAGGTTCTTAGTTTTGTACCAAAATCAATAAATTCTCTACCAGTTCGAAAGCTTTCCGAACTGAGTCCCGAATTGAGCACTCAGCAATATGAAGTCAAATTTGAAACCACAATATTTGCATAGGCTAAAACATACTCACACTTATTTAGACATCATACGACCTAATAACAGCAGCAAAACACTCGATTATCTCAATTCTAACATGCCACAGGAGTCATAGAAATCGAGATAGGTATTTAGCATAGATCTATAGTGCACATAGAGGCAAATTCAACGTACCAGCCCAAAGTTCCACTTTTCCCCAGAGGTACCACTGCACAAGTATCTACAAATTGAACTAATGAGCAATTTCACAATTTCAATCCAAGTGATGGACCTTGTAGACAAAAATTTTTCCTAATAATTTTGTCATAAAGCCATTTTGCCTATCTCCACAATACAAGGGGTAGCATTCGTTCGAATTCTATAAGCCCCTTTGAATAATGAAGATAGGTAAATTTTGTATGCAACCAAATATGTTGCAAAAGTTACCTACTACAAAGTTCGCTATTTAAAACCACAATTTGGGTAAATTTTTTGATTTAAAAATTCCACATTAACCCAACTGACTCGTATGAAAAATTTTGGAAACCAAAAATTGGTTCAAATCTGGGTTTTGAACAGTGGACCTCGTAGTCGGTAACTTTGGCAGCATTTTTGCACATATACAAGATTTGCCTATCTTCATTATTTGAAGGGGATTAGAACATTCAAACGATTGCTGTCCCTTCAATTATGGAGATAGGCGAAATGTACGAATGACAAAATTTGTAGGAAACATTTTTGTGCATAAGGTCAGCCAGTTCGATGGAAGATTGGATCGAAATTTGGAAATTGCTCATTCATTCAATTTTTACATGCCTGTATAGCGTTACCTGGGGGGGGGAATGGAGCTTCGAGCAGGTACGTTGACTCCTATGGCAGGCCATGATCCTAACATATCAGCTTGAATTAGCTATTTCATAAGAATCGGTCAGGCATTAAATTTATACAAAATAAAAAAATAAAAAATCCACTTATCGAAAACACCTTCAAAAAAGACAAAAGAGCAATCACTATCCTTACTCACAACGAACACATTTCCAATACACACGCGCAAAAAGATCGAAAATGAACCCTACAAGAAAAAACAATTCCATAAAATCGAATTAATTTAAAAAAATAAACAAAAGAAAAAAAGAAGAAAAAATAACTTAGCTTATCGGCTTAGATTTAATGCAATATTAGAGATACCTTTACGTTGAAGAAATTATCCTCGCCTTTAGCGGTAATTAAATTAAACGCGAGCGTGTCAAAATAATAGGCCTACTACGTACTAAAACAAAGGCGGAAAAACTCGCGTAAGGTCGTAATATTACGTTTATAAATATAAAAAGATCGCACGCGAAGTCGAACGTCGCCTCGCGTCGCCTTTCTGTTCTTTTTCGCAGCCTTACTCCAGCTCGTCGTCGTCGTCGTCGTCGTCGTTGTCGTGTATATATTTAACAGAAGACGAAGAAAAATGTCTCGGCAAAAGACATCGCATCGAATGAAAGCCTTATCAAGATGATATAAAGCAAGGATTGCGCTAATGCCGTCGTAGTATTTCCCTTTAGAAAAGTACTTAATATTTTCGAGACGACCGGCGACATACGAACTTGCCTCTCTCCTTCGGGAATCGAAACACGCAAAGGTGATTTTTCATTCTTTATTTCTTCTTAAACAACGTTTTAAATCTGAAAAAAGAAAATACTCCTCGAATACTGCTTCTACTATACTCCCCGCCCCCACACCTCCCACTCTTTCCAAAGTCTTCCAGTTTTCTCTTCTAATACTACTTTTTTTTTCCTTCCTTCGCCTTCCTTGTCGTATACTTACACATATATGTACGACTGAAAATAATATATAAACGTATTTTCAAAGGAATATTTTCGCGATATATTTTTTATGATTGACAATGGACTAACTTTTTCACCAGTTCATCCATACGTAGGTAAGTTGCTTTTATAATGTTACGTGAAAATATAGTACAACGACGCGACGTTGATATTGTTTTCACGAAGTCAGCACTCAGACTCGAGTTTTAATGATTTATCAACAATGTACAAAGAAAAAAAAAAGAAAAAAAGAAAAAAACTTGTTTCAATACGTACAAACTCATATCGATTAATAAGACGACCAGGAAAAATATTGAAAAAAATAAAAAGCAAACATATTTTCAACAAATCACTATGTAATAAAAGCTGAAACAAAGTTTTCCTCGATGCGATGCGATGGCTGAAATCATCAACATTATATGCAATATGTACCAGCCCAACATAACGTATTGCTATATACCCTGAAGCTTTTCAACTTGTTGCGAAGATTTATTGATTGTATTTGCCCGGCAGTGGCGATAATTCATGTATATTTTTTACCACTTTGGAATCTTGCTCTTGTTTTTTTTATTTTCACAACGCAACGTTATACTTTTACGAGAGATTTTTTTTTTTTTTTCTATTATAGGCTATTAACAACTGAAACAATGTATTGTAAACGACTCTTCGACTCTTTTTTTTTTCCTGTCAGTTGAACATACGAATCAACGACCAGCCTAGGCGAGCTTGGATCAAATATAAAACGTATCAAAGTAAATATTATTCGACGAGTTGGAGCGTAAAATCGCTAATACTCGGGTGAACTAATTAAATTGTGATATACGAATGGCAACCGAAATGCTCAGCAGACAAATACATTATTACAGGCTGATGCACAATTATCGAATGATATCGTATTGACGATGACTCGATAAGCGGAGGCGACGACGTCGACGGTAATATTTCGACAGACTGGATAGGATAAGCATCACACATACCTAATTAAGGGTATTTTGGGATGTGAGAATCATCTTTATAAAAAAGATCACTATGTATGGGTAAAGGGAGGGGGAGGGGCAGATAAAATTTCACTTTTTTGATCAACTAATTGAATTGCATGCTTTTTCTGAAGAGTCTACACGAGAGTTTATTGTTGGAAAAATATTGCTGCAATAATACAAATTTGAGAAAAATTCTCAATCAGAAGGGCAGGAACAATACGCTTTAAAGATGCTCAGTAGCTCAAATGTACGATACGATGGTTCTTAGAATGGCTCAATTTTTCAATGATCAGGCTTACTCCTTCAATCTAAGCACATCATGAATTTGCAGAACCGTATGAGTCTGTAACCAGGAATTTTTTTTGAAGGGAAATGATCCTCCAGGGCGGCAGTAAACTAGAAAAAAAATAAACTATTCTCCGCAGCTTCCTTCTCCTTTCAGCTCATCGTGGTACAAAATCATTTAATTTATTTCCGAAAAAAACTAAAATTGAAACACTCTATTGATTACGTTCATCATTACCTACAAAAAAATGCATTCAGTATAATTCCAACTTCTTGTTTCCTCAAGAACTAAAATTGTTCTGAAATACCCAACCGCTGATAAATGATGAAGCTAGAATTTTCAAAGGGAAGGAGGGGTGGTCCAAATTTTTCCAGCATTGTAGATGCGATTAACGGTATCAGAAGTGCACTTTCTTCGGACCTTAATGTAGAAATATGAAGTACACATGTAAGGTTGTCAGAGGTATTTAAGGGTAATTTCGAAAAAATAGCATTTCATTGCTGGAAAAAAAATGCACTTTACAAAGTTTCAGCTTGGAAATAAGTTAACAGAAGTTTTCACAAGTATTTCAGGATGTGGGGGGGGGGAGATACGCGAGTCAGAGGGAAATTCCCTCTACCCTTCCTCTAATGTCTACATGTCTGGTATGGGCCTAAATTTTCTACAAGAATCATGGAAATCGAGATAGGTAATTAGGCATTCGCATTGATCTACATTGATCTATAGTACACATAGAGGGAAAATCAACGTGTCCGTTCACAGCCCCACTTTTTTTTTTTTTTATCCCAGAGGTAGCACTATGCAGGCATCTAAAAATTGAACAAGTGAGCAATTCCATAAACATCAATCCAAATGGTGGAATTTGTAGACAAAAATTTTTCCTGCAAATATTGTTCAACGCCCATTTTGCCCATCTCCATAATTCAAGGGACAGCATTCGTTTGAATTTTATAAGCCCCTTCAAATAATGAAGATAGGCAAATTTTATAAGCAACCAAAAATGTTGCAAAAGTTGCCTACTACAAAATTCACCATTTGAAACCACAATTTGAGTAAATTTTTTGATTTAAAAATTTTATATTGCCCCAATTACCTCCGTCCCATATAAAATTTTTAGAACGAAAAATTTGTCCAAATCGTGATTTTGAATAGCGGCTCTTGTAGTAGGCAACTTTTGCAACATTTTTGGTTGCTTATAAAATTTACCTATCTTGATTATTTAAAGAGGCTCATAAAACTCGAACGAATGCTAACCCTTCAATAATGAAGATAGTCAACATGCGTATATGACTAAATTTGTGAGAAAATTTTTTGTCTTGGATTCGTGATTGGATCAAAATATTAAAATTACTCATTTCTTACGGCGCCGTTGAATTCACCAATGCTAATACCTATATGGAATTCCACGACTCTTGTGACAGATTACGTTGCTGCGAGAGAAGGGGGCAAAATTGGTATGATGTAAAATCTTCGATGGCGGGATTCGTCGATTAAAAACAAGAAAAATCTTCAATCTCAGTTATGCGAGTAATTCTATTTTTTCTGATGGGTGAAATAATAAGTATAATGAAAACACCGCATTACCAACCTTTCGGTTTTAAATGCTTCGAGAAACATGTTATTTCAACGTGATTATGTCAACATATTCCATCCGAGTAATTAAGCTCTTTCGAAATATCTCCCGTTACAAAGTAACACAATTTTCATTTTCGGTTTTCGTTTTCAGGTCAACCGGAAGTCATTTTTAAAAAATCCTTTTACACGGCTGTCAGATTGACACTGATTACACAGCAGATGCTACATTACATGTAATATACGCTATACGTATCATGATAAAAGCTTCCAACGCCCACCACAATGATCTAGGTTTCATTATTTAAATACATATATGTATTTACTACATTTGTACGTATAATTGAAAATACGTACATATTACGCACACGCACACACACATACGTACTGTACGTATTTCACTCACACACTTGGGCGAACGAGAAACAAAAACTTGGAAAACAAAAAAATTTACTACCCAAAAACCTACGAAGATACGTGCAGGATTTCAAATAAGACGAATGCTTAAGTATACACATAAAGGTGATGAGCAATTTGCAGCGAGGAAAGATGACGGCGATGGCGGAGGCGTCGAAGAAATTAAGTTTTTGTTCGCGGCGCAGGTAGGGTAAGTAGGTAGGTAGGTAGGTAGGTAGGTTAGGTACCTACTAACGAACAACACAGCGCGCGTAAAGAAAACTAAAACGTGAAAGGAATGCGAACTGATGATGAGTTCTCCTCGGCGTAATGTCAACGAGCTCACACTTATACGCCAACCAAACAGATGAAATATGATTTATTTTGTTATACTTACTTATGCTTAACAAAGCACACGTGTAAAAATACACCAACACGTTATATTGTACGTAGCATTGACGCCTAAGTACATGTATTCGTTCGACTTTGATCGTTATCTTCGAAAAATGTTTTTAGTTGCGTGTGAAATTAAAATATACCCAGATTTGTATGTGCATTGTAAATTACATGCTTTGTAGACCAATAAACCAGCACGTATGGACCTTTTTTTTTTCTTTTACCCAATAGTACATAAACATATGCCACCATATGAAACCATGAAGCCTTCTACACTCGAGTGCAATCACCTCGAAAATTACATATCGAATGTCATGTTCTCTGTTCTTAACCGGTGGTCTTCTTCTACAAAGCTGCAGTAATGTAATTTATGAAACGAAGAAAACTCGTTGCTAATGACAATTCTCTTTTTTCCATACAGTTTCTCAATAACATATACAAAATATGAATATGTGGCCAGAATAATACTTACAATCATCATCAATTAATATCACATAATCTTTTTAGCATAGGCATTTTACCCTCATTGTGTGGTTTCAAAAAAGCTAAATTAGAATGGTATTGAGCAGCAATGAAATTTCTGAGATTGATCAAACATGGATATCCTCACTATTCCTAAATTTTAATATTTTTCAAATCGGCTTATAAACTCGTTTTATGGATTCACATAGGTGTGAGAATTACGCTACCACCTCGTTCTGCGTTCGGGCTTATATATCTGAATGGTAAAGAGGTGGGAGGGGGAACCATGGGTGGTGATATTGTCGTTTTCACAAGCGCTGAGCCACATGGACACAATAATGAAGTCAGATTCACGATTTAATCTCAACAAATTTGCCTAAAAACAATATTTGAAACAAACTCTCGTCATAAAAAATTCCTCATTTTAACTGACTCCCTATCTTCCCTATCAGCAATTCAAAATAAATTCTCTGACTCTCAAATAATCCAAAATATACACGAAATTGTATTAAACATCCAACTTTCACAAAAAACAATAAAATTCATGTACATTCCTAGTCA